>CM026207.1:26654090-26712205 GCA_014839995.1 Xenentodon cancila
TTTTTTTTGTGGGCCAGTCATGCATTTCCATATTTCCATGAAGTTAGTCAAAATGTGAGAGTTCAGTGTGTAGTGGGCAAAATTACTGGAAGGCTTCATCTGCTGCTGCAGTGGTGATGGAGGAACCTACACCGGCTGTCCGGGAAGGGGTTTGTACCACAATTTGAGAGGTAGGTCTTATGTGAAGGCGGGCCCTTGTTTCCCTCAACCACATTTTCAACTGATTAGGGTGGACATAATGCTAAAAATAAAGAAGAATTTAGAGAACATTTGTGCAAAGAGGATTAGTCATTTAGTTCAGTACTTGGAAGAGTGTCTAAACCTCAGTTATGAATGCCAGATTAAAGAGTGTCAGTAGCTTGTGGAGCCGAGACTGTGTAGAAAAGATGAATTTAGCTATTATAAAACCTTGAGATTATAATTTTGGACATGTTTTCAAAGGAGATGTTGTAAACTATCAGACTGGGCTGTGATGGATCTGACTGAAAACCCACAGGCACGGTGGTCCCCTGCCTTGACAGATGACAACTCACAGAGTATGTTTTTAAATTCATTTTTTTCATTTCTTTTTACATTTTTCATGGTCTGTTTTGCCCCCTGCTGGTGATTGAGCTACATAGAATGCTTCTTCAAGCCTCTTACACGTGACCGAAGCTCTCCACAGGGAGATGTTCATCTTTATAAACATGTGCCAAAGCAAATGTTATGTACCTCATATTTATATGGGATCTGTTGTTTTTTGGACTGTGTTAAATTCCCATGAAACATAAATAAACATTTTTTTTATGCATGTAGACAGGAAAATAACAGAAATATAGCCATTTAATGAAACTTTCAAAAATGTAGTGATTATAAACTTCGGAAGTGAAGAAGTCTGCATTTATCAAGTACCAACATTCCAACTTCCAGGCTGAAGCCAATAAGGAATTATGGGACACTGCAGTTCCTCAAATGACCACTAGAGGCCCCACAAGTGAGTCAAACTCCTACGACTCCCTTATTAAAATGTAGAGTTTTGCAGTGGAAGTAAATATATTTACAGCCTTGTCTCCATAGCTAAAAAGCTCTGCTGGTTCTTGTTTCAGCTCTGGCCGGACTCTTTGCAGATGTTGATTCGGTAGGAGTAACACTTGAAATTAAGATGTTTGGACAGATTATATGAATGAATAAGAATTAATGTAAAGTAAAATTAATTCGTAATTAATTCAGAAGTTAACATAAGCTAAGTCAGCACTGCTAAAATGTTTAACTGTGACTGACATAAAGAGGCAGTCTTCCCAGGACAAGGAAAAAGAGTCTTCCAAGGCACTCTTCAGAAAACCTGTGGGTGATGTCACAGTGGATTTGTCCAGTTCTTCTTATACAGTCGATGGTTCCTACTGGTGCAGGAGTTTGGAGGTGCAGACTGACACTACTGGAAAACAGAATCTAGGTTTGTTTCCCTTCAGATGGAATAATTTTTGCATTTGTGCTTCTTAAAATGTTCACAGTGGTTACAGAAATTGTTTGGTTAGGGTTAAAAAATAAGATCATTTGTTTGTATCACTAGATGAGGAGTCACACTGGTGACAAAAACTAAAATGAAAGATGTCCTGGGTATCACTTAAAATATATACTTGTTGTAATAATCAACCTGAGTATAATGATTTTACTCCCTACATGTTCTTGTTGTTAGTGTGAGATGAGTTTAGGCAAAACAAAAAACTTCAGTGGCTGTGAATTCAGTTTATTAAAATGCAAAATAAGTCTCTTACACCTGTGGACTGAATAAAGGGCTGAAGTCAGCAGAAAATTCTTCTAAGTCTGAAAACAAGAGGAAGCAACAAGCACAGCTTTGACCAAAGTCATGCAACACCAACAAATGCCACACTTTTCAAATGAACACAGGAGCCAAATGCAAAACTGCAGATGCTTTATGAGTTTTAATAATTCCAAGCAAATTGTTGCATAATTCCTCAGAATGATTTCAAACTTGTTTTACATACATTTTTATTCAGAAAACAAATGGATTACAACATGTAATGTATTTTCAAGTTTCTGAAACCTTGAACAGAGCCTGTCTTTTACCGTTACATATTTCTATATTGTAAAGACATGTCAGTGTGACAGATTAACGCAGAAGGTATCTTTGCAGGAAGTAAAAAGAAGTGCATCTTCTTAAATGGAAAGGCATTCGTAGCACAGTCTCAGGTGAACCACTGTGAGCTGTTAGGCTCTTTATGCATTTGTTTTTTTTTTCTTTTAAGTAATTATTGTCTATAAGCCTTGAATAGACTTTTGTTTTGAACTGTATAACCAAACAAATTAAAGTTAACCCATAAATAGGTCTTTTATCTGACATGAATTGAAATTAAGTCTGTCTTCTAATCCGCCTGCATGCAAACAAAATTGCTCGATGACAGTTTTACACAGGAAACAGAAGTCTGGCTGACAAAAACAGACAAAAGTGAAAAACAGTAATGTATAGTCCAGGTTGTGGAAGTTCAACTAATGGCTCGCCCTAGTTCAGTCAGAAATGTGAGTCTTTGTGATATATGCAATTGCTTCCTCATGCGGTTTTCACATTAATGCAAAGCACACACTGGCATTAAGAGAACTCCATCCATTCAATCCGTTTTCCAGGTCTGCTTTGTCCTAGTCAAGGACAAGGAGGGATGGGAATGTTGTAGCTCATCCCAGCTGTCAATGGGTAAGTGGTGGGTGCAGGTTGTACAGGTAGCAGGTTTGTCACAGGGCCAAAGACACGTTTACCCATGTACAATGCAAACATGACTCAGGAATCTGGTTCTAGGAAGACTTTAAATACCCATTGGAAGGGGGAGTAACACTTATGCTGTTTAACATGGTGGTTGGTAGGAGGTGGGATGGTCATCTGGCAGTTGTAAAGTTGGTGGTTCACTCACCAGCCACTGCAATGCACATGTTGTAGTGTCCTTGATCCAGTTACCAAACCTCACGTTTCTACCTACAAACTGTCTAGACTAAATTGTACCCTATAAGTGTCTTTGTAAATGTAAGAAAAGGCTTTTAGGATAAGTTCCGTTGAGTGGTCAACTAGATAAGAGAAGCAAGGCATACTTTACTATTTTTTACAGTACACTAGGCCTGATTGTTCACTTGTATTCTCAATTAACTGAAAACAGACCACCCACTAAGTATTAAAAGGTTACGGCACTTAAACAAGAGCTCTCCTGGAGACGCTTGTGTGCTATGGTGTGACCCTAAATGTCATTTTGGGACTGTTTGCAATGTAACATTGTTCTGCCAGGCATAGTAATTGGTTTCAACTTTTATTTCTGCTTAATTTCTAGATAATAACACTGTTTTTATGGGATGCTGTATTTTTACATGTCCAGCTGGGGTTGATTAGTGTCTATGGTTTGTGTTTTGTTGCCATACAAAAGTTTTTAAAGACATGGGTGTGAGAGCCTTTGTGGTTGACAAAAAAGAAAAGAAAAGTAATATATGCAAGTCTATTTTGAGATCAGAAACAAAGGGCTGTTTGTCTTTCTTGTCTGCTGTGGATGAAGTGTTGTTGTTCAAAGCAAACCTACCGCCTTCTGTCTCTGAGATGGCTTTCCTAAAATGATTTTCACCCGTAGCCGGGATTACATAGTGAAAGGACCCATGACTTTGTCAGTGAAAGACAGTTTTTCCCTAAAACATACATTTCGCGTACTTCCACTGTATGGAAAGAATGTAGTTTTCTCTGTATTTAAGGAGAAGATTGCAAGATTGGGGGTGTGGGGTAACGTGGAAAAATGACTTGGAAATTTGGACAGATTCCATCCCAATCCATCCCCTCCACCCCTTCCTCCTTACCCCTCTCGTTTTCTTTCTCCATCCTGTCTGGTTTTCAGAAATGTGTTTCTCGTTGTCTGTCCTGGTGCTTAAAACTCTCAATGTGCTTGGCTGGCATATTTTTCATGCTTGAAAACCACTAAAAAAAAAAAAAAAAAAACATTATTCCACTCTCTCGTCCTCCCAGCGATGCTTGTCTTTCTCAGAATCAGACTGAACTTTAATCAAACTCCAAACGAGAAAAGCATATAAGAGCAATTTCCATATGTGTTAGCACACTGTGAGAATGATTGTCCTATTTTTCAGTGATGGAAACTGGTCCTGTTTTATTTCCTGTCAGATCATTTACTGTTCTCTCAGGACACCTGGTCCTTTTCACTGTTATGATAACTTAATTATACTCATAAATTATGCTTGTGGTCATCTGCACTTAAAGTATTGTAACATTTAGTTTAAAAAAAGTTGTTTTAAGTGTAGGGATTTACAATAAAAACACCACTGTTTTTGTGCAATCAAGTGTACAAACTCCCTGCTCCTCGAGGTCATGCAGTGGATACAGAGCCTGCATAGATCCACGCAGGTATTAACATGATCTATTATCCAGCACTAAGCACTTATAGCAAATGAGACACCAAATATGAGTGTTTGCACAAGACATATATCTTAGTGAGGTAGGAAAAGCTGCATTTAGATCCTGTGATGTTCGTGACACTGAAGTCACTTTTTTTCTGCCCTTGAGGTCATTTATTTGGGTGCGTGAAGTCACTACTAGCTCAAAAACTCAGATATGACACAACACTGTGGCTGTGTTTCGGGGCGTAAGGGTCTGAAACGTTCTCATTCAGTGAGCTGTTCAGATTTCCAAGGTGCTATGATGTCACACACCCGGATCACAGTGGGATTATCCAGCCTCTCCATCTTTATCGCCAACAAATTTCAAATAATCCTGCATTTTCCTCATAAGTAGGCAAGAAAGAAGAAAGATAATTAAAGAAGTCAAGAGGCTGAATCCGCTCCCTAAAACAAGGCTGAAAAGGGTGTTTTTTATACAATATCGCTGATATTTCGATCAAAGTATGTCACAGACATTTCATTAACGACTTTTGTATCACCTTTTGAAAAAGAAAAGAGGAGGGCAAAATACTGTATGTCTCCTTTAAGGACTTTGACATTATTAAAAGTCCCTTGAATACATTTATATGCATTTTCTGTGACATATAACGAACGATGTTCCCACAGAGGTCGGACTGATGGGTAGTCACTTCCATTGGTGCAGACCTATTATTGCAGACCTACAATCCACCAATCAGTGTTGACAAATAAAGTAACAAATGAGTCTTTTAACTTGCCCTGGCCTCTTTAGATGGCCTTTGAGCAGGCTGGCTTACAGGGTAGTCTCAGTCTATGGGTCTAATCATCATGCGGACAGACTTCATGGAGTAGAAGCCTCCACCGTAGTCGGCCCAGAAGATGCCATCTTGGAATTTGCTGCGGTAGACGCCTCCAGAGTACCAGACACCGTTGAGATTGGATTGGCCACAAGCATTGTACCACCAGCCTCCTTTGTGGAAATGGGCACAGTTACCTATTGTTGGAGAACGGGAAGGATGATCAATGAAAAAAGCATGAAAAAAGCAATGTGACAAGTCTTCAGGCTATCGCTGTTTAACTTTTAAGTTTGGGAATGCTGTTGCTAAGAGTCAAACACTTTGACTGCTGGCCCCAGAAGTCTAATACATCTAGAAAAACAGTCACAAGCTATTTGCTTACTTAATCTTTACCAAGGAATGTTTCACTTCTTAGCTTTTAAACTATGACAGCCTCACACTGATGTATGAAAAAGTGTCAGGGGTCGTGCATGGTACTGAGTGATCTATTTATTTACAGAAGGAAGTCGGTGCATTGCTTTGAGCTTTGCAGGATTTCAGGCTACACATGACTGGCCATCTAGATCACAGCATCACTCTGCATTCACAGTCCATCTGCAAACTAATCATCTGAAAGAGAATCATGCAAAACAACGTTTTTCTGCCATGTCAAGTCAAATGTCAAATAATATTGTAGCTTGAAATAACTGAATGTTATTATTTCCAAAGTGAAAGCAGTATAAACACATGAAAGTTTTATTTCTGTTTTAAAAAGCAAATATTTAAGTAGGATTTGTGAATGTAGCAGTATTGAGTATATGTAAGAAATTATTTTCAAGTGACTGCCACCATGTGGAGTCAAATCCTCTTTCAGTTTAAAGGTTTTATTTATTTTTATTTAGTTAATGAGTTAAACACAACCTTAAGAGAATAAACTTGATTAACTCATTATCAACAAGTGTGAGTTCCTCTATATTAGCAGATTACTGGTCTAGAGCAGGCAGCACGGTGGCTTAGTGGTTAGCACTGTTGCCTCACAGCAAGAAGGTTCCCGGTTCAATTCCCGGCCCGGTGGGTCTTTCTGTGTGGAGTTTGCATGTTCTCCCCGTGCTTGCGTGGGTTTCCTCCGGGTACTCCGGCTTCCTCCCACAGTCCAAAAACATGCAGTGTAGGTTAATTGATCTTTATAAAATTCTCCCTAGGTGTGAATGTGTGTGTGATTGGTTGTTTGTATGTGGCCCTGGATAGACTGGCGACCTGTCCAGGGTGTACCCCTGCCTTTCGCCTGATATGCGTCGGGATAGGCTCCGACAGACCCCCGTGACCCGGAAACGGATAAAGCGGGTATAGATAATGGATGGATGGATGGTCTAGAGCATACAGGTGTGTGTCAACACAAGACCAAGGAGGAAAGACATCAGCAATAATCTTCAACAAATAAATGATTGGCTGTCCGTTTGAAAAGGCTTATAGGGCTATTTCCAAAGAAATTCCATCCATTATCTGTACCCGCTTTATCCGTTTCCGGGTCACGGGGGTCTGTCGGAGCCTATCCCGATGCATATTAGGCGAAAGGCAGGGGTACACCCTGGACAGGTCGCCAGTCTATCCAGGGTCCAAAGAAATTATCCAAACAAATTAAAGACCGTGATTCTACTGTTAGGAAGACCTTTAACAGGTGGAAAAGATTCAAGGCTGTTGCCTGTCTTCCTGGGAGTTGACAATCCAGGAAGTTCACTTCAGGGTCAGACCCATCCATCCATCCATCCATCCATCCATCCATCCATCCATCCATCCTCTAGTTCGTCGAGACCAGGCCAGCTGAGAAATATAAGCTCACTTCATCTTCTGGGGGATTCCGAGGCGTTCCCAGGCCAGCTGGGCAACATAATCTCTCCAGTGTGTCCTGGATCTTCCCTGGGGTCTCCTCCCAGTGAGACATGCCTGGAACACCTCTCTAGGGAGCCGTCTAGGGGACATCCGATACAGATGCCCAAGCCACCTCAGCGGACTCGATGTGAAGGAGCAACGGTTCTACCCCAAGCTCCTCCCGAGTGACTGAGCTTCTCACCCCATTTCGAAGGAAACTTTTCTAAGGTGCCAGACGGTTTGCCAAAGTCTCTTTGAGGCCAACCGATAGTCCTCCTCCATGGCCTCACCAAACTCCTCCTAGACCCACGTTTTTGCCTCCAGGACCGCTTGTTGGCTGTGTCAGAAGTGTCACAGGCCAACATGGCCTGATAGGACTTCTTCTTTAGCCTGACAGCATCTCTTGCTTCTGGTGTCCACCACTGGAAGTAAGGGAATTGCCATCACAACAGGCACCAGAGTCCTTGCCTCCACAACGTTGAGCTGTCACGTTAACAATAAAGGCAGAGAACATGGTCAACTCTGACTCATGTCACCAGCCTCCGTCAGAGTCTGGGAGAAGCTCTCCCAGATGTGGGAATTGAAGACCTCCCGGACAGAGGGCTCAGCCAGATGTTCCCAACAGACCCTCACAATGGGCGCAGTCTATCCAGCCTCCTCCTCTGCCAGCTATCCAACTCACCACCAGGTGGTGACCAGTTGACAGCTCAGCCCCTTTCTTTACCCGAGTGTCCAAGACATACAGCCGAAAAATCAGATGAAACGACAACAAAGTCAGTTATTGACATCTGGCATTGGATGTCTTGGTGCCATGTGCACAGATGAAAACCCTTATGCTCGAACATGATGTTCGTTATGGATAGATTGTGACTAGCACAGAGGTCAAATATTAGAGCTTGGGTTCCCAGTAGAAGAATGGAGTCCCCAGTTGTAGCACTATGGAGTACCCCTCCCAGAGACTCCAAGAAGGCCAGGTACTCTGTACTGCTGTTCGACCCTTAGGCAAAAACCACAGTAAGAGTAAAACTACAGTAACCTTCTTGTTCATCAGGGTAAACTCCAACACATGGCGGCTGAACTGGGGAGCTATAAGCAAGCCCATACCAGCTCGCCGCCACTCACGCTGACCAACTCCCAGAATAGTGGAGGGTCCAGCCCCTCTTAAGGAGCTGAGTTCCAGAGATCCCAAGCTATGCGTGGAGGTGAGCCCAACTATCTCTAGCAGGTATCTCTCAACTTCCTGATCAAGCATAAAACTACTGGCAGGACCTGAAGGGAGCTGTGCATAAACACTGGTGATGTTATAAAACATTTCCTTCCAGTTATATCCACAGACTATTGAATCAAGGGGTGCACCCAGTGTTTTACAAAATACTTCTGGATTTTGGTTCATTTTCTGTTAAACACACGTTTCCAAATAAATAATGCCATGTGCTGAAGTTCACTTGAGGTTGTAATTGCTATTTGGTAAAAGCTGTGAGGAACCAGATCTTTTTTTCTTTCTTTATATCCTGATACAAAAAAATCAGACTTAGACTTAAAAGCATGTGCCCTTTTTTTTCACATGACTACATTGTGTCTGCTTTTAATGTCATGCTGCCTTGTTAACAAAGATCACAGTGTTTCATAACTGGGTTTGAGCCTTTTCCCTCCGCCTACAGAGATTCTGCTAGACCATTTTCTAATATTATGCAATATACTTGTAATTATGGCACACAAGGATTATCATGCAAATAATAATATGGCATTTTCATAATTGGTAAAAAAAATTATATATATATATATATATATATATATATATATATATATATATATATATATATATATATATATATATATATATATATATATATATATATATATATACATACATGATTATTATATATAATTACATGACTAAATAGTTTAATTTCTACACTGTTTCTTACTGAACATATAATTGAGATTTTTAAGGTAGGACTTATTTAATAAATAAACTAATTATCAAATAATGTAATTTTAAAATCTACCTGAAAACAGATTTTTCAAAATGTTTTCTAAGCAGGCATTAAAAACGTCATTCTTTTTTCCATTTTCTGTTTTCTTTCCTCTGCTGCATTTAAAACCCTTTTCAAAATTGCTTTTTCTAAATCTATTATTTATTATAGAATTTATAATTCTGTTTGAATAAAACAAAAGCTCTCTCATTGGTCAAAGAGCTGACCAATCAGATCTAATTAAGTAAGACTTATTCTCATGTCTCAATTATTAATTGATGGAAATGCCTGATTACCATCTGCATGACACTCCTGTTCCTCCATACACTGCAAGGTATCCAGGAATTGATGACTACTACTACTACTACTACTACTACTACTACTACTACTACTACTGAATACTATTATTTCAGCTTTTAAAACTTGGTACTTATTGTGGACACCATATAAATGTATTGCAATTATTCATTTACATACCTTATTGTTTGATTTGTGAGTTTAAGTTTTGAGTATTTGAATTAAGGAGCTTTGTTCACCAGTTGCGTGTGGGTGGACACTATGTCCAAGTGCAATTCAACCAAAACCATTTGTGGAACCATTAAAAATCCTGTGAATGCCATTTTGTCAACCGTTTCAATATAAAAGTGGCTTTGGTGGACAGAGCTGGCATCACAGTGAAGAGTTGTCATCTCGATATTTAAACGGTGCTCTGCTTGATCATCAACCATGTTAAGAACCCTCAAATACTCCCCAATGTTGGTGTGGTAGACAATATTAAATACCTGCAATTCAACTCCATTAACTAGTCCTTACTCCAGTATGCCTCATTTAAATGAATAGGAGAGCTCCCCATCAACTTCCACAAATGCTTAAAAAGTGAAGATTTTATTTTAATCAGCACAGAAACATGTAAAATGAGCAGGGGTCTGTGGACCAGGACCGGCAGATGCTGGTTTAGGATTGTGCAGCATTTCTGTTTTCTGTATGACATTTTGTATGACAAAGGAATTATTTGAAACTGATTGACTTTAAAGATCACATCTGATTATAACACGAAAGTGCCCCAGGTCCATGTACCTGTGAAAGCATCTTTGTCCCGGTCCAGAGTCGTGAATGGCTTGCCGTTGTGACTGCTGAGGGAGTCCCCGGCATTGCCCCGGTAGGTTCCCAGCCGCAGGCGGTAGCCCTCGCTCTCTGGCTCCAGGTGGAAGCTGCTATATTGTGCGTAGACTTTCTTGTCCATCCAGTCCTCCAGCTCCACTTGCAGCTTGTAGTCTCCCTGCCTCCCTAATTTATAAATGCCTTCCAGGCCGAGCCAGTATTCACCATCTATGTTTCCAAAGCCATTCTGGATCAAAGGAAAATTAGAGGGAAGGTTGCAAAAAGATTACAGAAAATAATGAAGCTTGTTTATTATATGATGGCTTGAGGAGTTTAGAAACATGAGCATTATTTAAGAACATGAAACCTCTTGTGGAGACGTCTGTGGGATTACTGGTACAACAAATGAGAAATTTAGTTTTAAGGATGTTTTGTTCATGGTTCTGTAATTCAGGACTTCAAAAGACAGAGAGAAAAAAGATACATGGTAAAAGTATGCCACTCTGTCTATGAGGTCCTTAAGAAAAACCATGTGGTGGAGTTTGAGCTGGAAAATAAGCATCTGACTTGAGAATGCTGATGCTCACAGATCACTAGAGTCATGACTAATGATGAAACTGGCTCGGGCATTCGTGTTGAATACTCATGAGCCTCAGTGTCTGGGCATGAACCTCCAAAACACTTCACTTGGAAGAGAAGGTTGGGGTTTGCGATTGTGGGTTTGTTGAGTGAGCCAGCAGATGACGAATGATGCAAAGTTTCAGCTTGGGGCCTCCTCAGTGTTGTTGTGCATTTGTTTCTGGGAGTGAGCGAGCACAGAGACAAATCAGTGCTGAATAGCACAGTTTAGCTTCCAATTACGCATGCACAAGCTGGCCGGACTATATGGAACAGCGGAGTGCAGCAGCTGCCAGTAGCAATATAGCCCACCTCATTCTCAGAGGGCTTTCATAAGACAGCTCTCTATGGTTTAGTGCAGCAGGCCAACCATCCATCTATTTGGGAAGGCCGCACTGTAGTAGCGGTTTTGGAGGAAAAAAACGGTTGCTGCTGGAGCTGTGGAACATACCTTCTTAGTAGGGCATCTAGTGTTTCATAATGGGAATCTCAATCCAAACGACCTTAGATGAATATGAGTGCTGACAGGGTGCTATATATTTTACAGTGAGTGAAAACACACTGATTTGGTCTCAGGAAATTATCTCAAGACCCCTAAAGGTTCCCCTAGATGGGTCGTATAACAGTTGTGTCTGGATGAATATTCAGAGAGGGTAAAAGGAGGAAGTGGCATTGTCGTCACCTTGTAGTTATCCCAGCTCCTAAAGAAGTTCACTGATCCGTCTATTCTGCGCTGGATAACGGTCCAACCCCCGTTGTCTATATCCTGTTCACACCAGACTTGCATTGACCGCTCTAATTCATCTGGTCGGATCAGGTACATGCCGCTGGTGATGTGGCCAGCCTCCTGAGCTTCCAAGCAGTCTCTAAATGGACCTGAAGGAAAGCAGGAAAAAGGGAGGGGGGAGTGGGTGAAAGACAGGGTCCGGGTGGAAAACGCAGAGCACGACATGGAACATCTTCAGGAATAGTCCATCGATTGTATGGTAATTACAAAAGAAAAAAAAAAACAGGGAGAAACTGAATAAAAAGACTTCCAATGTTTGAAGGCTGCTTGTTTTGGTTGGACAGTTAAAGGAAATGTTCTAGTTTAACTAGCTTTCTGTAGGGTCGGTTTAACTGTAATTATATACTGTTTACAGTTTGCACAGTAATGTCATGGTTCAAAATCAATCTGCTGCTTTATGTAGTTGTAGTGTTCATTTTCAAAATGCACATCTTTGTAAAACGTAAAGTAGAATGATAATATCCTGTGCTCTAACTCATGTGAGACAGTATATGATCAGTAAGAAATCCTTTTGTAATTTTAGTGAGACACACCGTTCAGCTATCCTCATTAATGTATGTCTTTTTTGTTGTAATTTTACACTTTTATTATAACTTTTTTCATTGACAGCACATGTGGCAGTCAGTTTATTTAAATGGCCAGTGCACCCCCCCTGGATTATTGCTATAATAATGATAATAACAATATTGTAAAGAAATAGGTCAGTCTCTCAGCAGATGTGCTGCTCTGTGGCATGCACAACATGTCTCAATCAAATCCAGGATTTGTCTACATCTTATGCATCGGAGCAAAGGATCATTTTCATACTAAGCTGTACTGAAATCCTGTACACTTTGGTTTTCCTGGGCAATGGTAATCTTAACATGTCAGGAAATTCAGTTGATTAGAAAAGCTGTTTATGTCATTACTTCGCTTTGCCTTAAGTCCTTAGCTTCAGTTCAGATATTACAACATTTTTATTTCCATCCTGGTATGGTGAGCACATTTCAGCTGATTTTGCAAATCTTTAAACTTTGAAATGAGGCCACTGGCCCACCTGCAGCTGTATTCAAGCCGGTGTTTATTATTTTATTATGACTGGCCTCCAAAGTCAGGAATGCTCTACCATTTTACCACAACTGGTCTAGATTATAATTGAACTGAGTGATTCATTCAAGTAAAATAATAGATTATCAGATTAATAGACTGCTCACAATAATAAAAAACAAACAAACATTTTCTCTATCACTCACCTTCTGTGCTGAAGTTTCTCTCAGATATATTGATTTCTAGGGTACTGCTTGTAGGTGGTGGGCCAGAGCGAGAGCCCCTTTCCCGGGCAAGCCCTCGGGTGTTGACTCTCTGAATTTCATTGGTGAAACGTGGCACACTGACTGGAATGTTCTCCGGCACCACCTGCACAAGCGGCGGTCCCAGGGGTGGTTGCTCATGGCTGTGACTGTATACCTGCATACAACGCTCCTCCAATGCTCCGATCAGCACTGACTGATTGTTCACTACTGCAGACAGAGCTGAGTATTTGGCCTCCAGTTCTCTGTACCTTGAGGCCAGACGCAGTGACTCAGTGGTGGCATTAAGGATGCGTGTCTCCAGCTGAGCCAGCTCCAGCGAGTTATCCCTCTTTCTTATGATCTCGTGCAGCAGCTGCATGTAGAGTTGGGTTACTCTGGAGTTCATGTTTCTGCTCTCTTTCCTCAATAACTTCATCTCATTCACCAAGTTGCCGTCCACATCAACCATCAGTTTCAAAGTTTCCATTTCTCGACGTTGCTTCGACAGAAGGTCACGCACCGAGGCCACGTCCAGGCGTGTCACCCTGTCCTTGTCAGTTGAATAGCCACGGGCAGCACAGATGGGACCTGTGATCTTTTGCTCAGGGACCAGGAAGGTGTAAGAGCACTTTTTGCTTTCCGCGTTGGCCTCTGGAGCCCTTCGTATCCGGGAGAGCACGGGATTCTTAATGAAGGCTTGACTGTTGCTCCAGAGAGACAGAGCAAACAAAATAAAAAGGCTGCACATGTCGGGTCCCATGATTCCTGTCCAAACTATTATCAAACACGTTAGAGATCTACAAGAGGGAAAAGCACATAAAAGAATATTGATGGTGTTATTCTGTATTAATCAATCAAAGCATCAACATGTGCAAAGTTTAAGTCTGTCTCCAATTCTTTGCTGCCCCAGGCTGGTTTCTATCTAATATATTTTTGCTTTAAACAAAAAGCTTACAGTATATAGTATCCATATTTGAACAATTAAACTCTAGGTTAAATACTTTAAACTTCACTCCGAGTTTGTAAAACCACAGGACATGTATGAAGTTAATACAAGCTTTCAAAGTAACATAAAACAGCAAGGGCCATAAACATTGTTATCAAAATATGACTACAAGAGTTAGTGTGTATTTCATGTACCCTTTAATTACATTAGCAGACGTTCTGTTTGAGTACATACTAAACATTGGATAAGGTTTTCGTCAGCCTAGTGACTTTGTTCACCTACTACTTCACGTAAAAAAGACTGTTGCTCAACAGGTCTGTTAGCTCCTACTCAGCATCAAGCCGGTGGCTTGGTGGTTAGCACAAGCCACCGTGCCCACAGCAAGAAGGTTCGTGGTTCGATTCCTGGCCCGGTTGGAGTCTTTCTGTGTGGAGTTTGCATGTTCTCCCCGTGCTTATGTGGGTTCACTCTGGCTTCCTCCCACGGTGCAGAAACATGCATGTTAGGTTGATTGGTCATTCTAAATTGCCTGTAGGTGTGAATATGATGGTTGTTTGTCGCTATATGTGGTCCGGTGATGGACTGCCAACCACGGACCCCTGCCTCTCGCCTGTAAAGTGTCGGGATAGGCTCCGGCAGACCGACGGATGGATGGATGGATGGATGGATGGATGGATGGATGGATGGATGGATGGATGGATGGATGGATGGATGGATGGATGGATGGATGGATGCTGAATCACCGGCTGAACAATATTGTTCTTGTCCTTGTGTTGGCATTTGACACACATCAGTTAACCACGTTTAAGAGTTGGACCACTAAGATGAACACAGTAAAATTTTACACTGATTCGTGGCTGTTTAGCAGGTGTAACCTCACAGTTTTCCCTATCATCATTCTGGAATAATGTTGGTGTTAAAATACTCAGGCCAGTCTTCACCAGCATCCCTTTAATACTCACATTTGTGCTTGTGTTTCTTTAAGGGGTTTGGACAACTCATACCAGTAAGATCCAGTTATTATTAGACTTTTAATTGAAATCGCTGACAGTAAGCCACTATAGTTTATAGGTTTATTATTAAAATGGTTTCAAGCATTTTTTAAAAAGAACAGGTGAAAGACAAAGCTAAAACCTGAATTGAGATGAACTGAGATGCTGATCGAGGATTCACAGAGGGGGAAGACGTTCCTGCAAATCAGTGCAAAGTTGTTCTGAATTCTCTATCTCATCATCAAATATTTTTATGTTGACATGAGGTCTATTTAGGAAAACGATGCTCCATTCAGGTTTGAAAGAAAAGTGCTCCATCCTGTTCCAGAGACCTGAATCATCAACCTGGACCTATCAAAGCTGTTCTTTTAGCACCAATAGTTCAGCACTTTAGTAAGACGCTTAACCCTTGGAAGACTCATGTCAAAATGCCCCGAGCCAGAGAGAAGGCCCTCAGTTCCCTCAGAGGGCTTGCCTAACCATTCACGCCATGCAAGGGTTAATGTTGACTTGTCCTGAGTTATCATTCTTTCAGCATTATGCTGAATTTCAACCCAGGCCCTAACAAAAAAACAACAAAAAACATATTTTTGCTGATGTTTTCTTTTATTCTCAAATCTGATTTAACTCAATTAAATCATTGTGCCCGTTGAACTAAGCAACAGAGCATATGGTCCTAACCACATCTGCATCAAATAGCTCAGACCTTCCATGAAAATCCATCGTAATCCTTAAGATACCTGCAATGAGCCATGTGGAGCACTTAAAAAGCAATGATTTCTTCAAAACGTTTTGCTCAAAATAAAATATTCTACTTATAACTGAATGTGGCAACAAAGGACATAAATACAGTTTGATGAGCATTCAGCTGCAGTCTTTGACATAGCACTATAAAACCGTCCGTCCGTCCGTCCGTCCGTCCGTCCGTCCGTCCGTCCGTCCGTCCGTCCGTCCGTCCGTAAATCCATCCTCTAGCTTGTCCAAGAGGAGACCACAGAAATATAAGCTCTTCAGTGTGTTTTGGGTCTGTTTCAGGGCCTTCCTAGGTGAACATGTCTGAAAAACCTCCCCAGGGAGGCATCCAGGAGGCATCCCAACCAGATGCTCAAACCACCTCATCTGGCTCATCTCAGTAACATACCTTGCCCCAAGAGATTTGGCAGCCAAGGGTCAGCATGCCTCTGCCCACCCCTTCAATTTCTGCCCAAAACCCATTGCACTCAACCTGTATGACCCCTCCTGGAGGTGGCAAGTACAAAGGCAGACAAATTCATGTGGCTCATTCAGCCCGAGTCCTGTCAGACCCCACTGATAAAGGCCTGGCCTAATGTCCAGCAACCCCCTCGTCCAGCCTGTTTCTAGTTTACTCTTACTTACTCTTCCAGTGTCCACAGGACAAATCAAACTTAGTCTGAACCGTTCTCCGGGACAAATTCGCCTTGGGAGACCCTACCAGGAGCATCTTCCCCTGGTCAACATGGGATCTTTAGCCACACATACTATTCAACTATGATAAGGTTGCAATTGGAGGACATGATTTTCATTCCCGTCAACAACTATGGTAAATGATTACATAAAGTAGTCCGCTGGGTCTCATCTCATTTTAAGATAATCTATGTTGCAGCAGTTCAAAAAACATTTCATCTCAGGGCACTTAAAAAAGAAACAATCTAGTCCAAATAAATCAAATTAAATGCAAATATCATTCAATTCAGTAAAAAAAAAAAAAATCCAACTGTAATCCTATTAAGTATCATTAAAATTTGTATAAAAGTAGCTACTGTAAAATTGATTTGTTCAAAGTAAGTCATTTCTTCCTGATCAATTTTAAATTGGCAATGAATGAAAGAAAGTGGAGTGTTTAAGGAGCAGCAGTGGGAACATGGATCCCTGATCTATGAGTAATGTTTTCAGGGCTCTATTTTTAGAAAGAAAGCCTGCACTTGATCCTATTCGCTTTGACAGTACAAAGGAAGGGAGGCAAGGGAGGGTGAATGCTAAGAGAAAGACTCCTCCTTCTATAGTTAATAGCATGACTGGTCTCTGGAAGTGAAGTTATGACGGTGAGCCAAGCTGGAGCTGATTTTGGCAGCCGAGCCAAATTCATCCAGAAGGCAGTGTGGCGGACATAACCGAGGAGGCTGAAAGCATGTCTGACAGGCACGCAGTGTCACCCACTTCTCAGTTGATGCTCTCCAAACACATCCACTGAGGGTTTTACCAAAAATGTGAAAAAGTAGAAATAAATTACTTCAAGACAGAGACAGTGGGGCTTTAAATCATTTCTGTGGTCTCATCTTGATGTTTAGTAGCACCGAATTCTCCTGGCTGCTGGTAATGGAGCATATCCCAAACTCAGACTTCTGCAGTGGCAGATTAGTATAGCTTGTATCATTTGTCAAAGAAAGAAAAAAAATGCTTTCCTTTATGTTTTTGTTTTTTATAAAGTTCAATCAATCCTCTACTGGTAGGAAACATTTGAGTTTTCAGTCACTAACTTGTTCAACAACTCATTTCGATTGTGAAACCGGTATTTTAGTTGTACATGAGGAACGAGCGCTGCTTTGGTTTGATCACGGATCATAAACTACATAAAGGAAAAGAAAGAGGAACTTAAAGGAAAATGGGCCATGTGTCAGACCTCAGTAGCACCTTGGCACTGTCAGTCAGTTATTAATTGTCATAAGGTTCTTTTTCCTGTCTTTCTCTAATCGCAAATGATCCCCCTTCAGCAGCTCAGTCCCAGCAACTGGCACGACTGCGTGACTCCAACCCTGCAATATGAATCTCGCAGGCCCTGGCCTGACAGCAGTGACAATGTTTACATAGAGGCTCCTCAGCCAGGGCTGTAAATCTCATCCGCAGTTATTACCAGCAGGTTTCTTTCTGTCGGTAACACCGTCCTGTTCTTCATCAAGTCAGCCTTATAGCAGCCAACTTTCAAGGACTTTTAAAAGGTTATTTTCTCCTCTCTTTTCCTTGCACAGAGCCAGACATAACCAGCTGTCGTTTCCTCTTTATTAATTCAGTCCTTGCAAGTCAAAGTTGTTTTGTCTGGTTTCCTAGACTGCTTAAAGCCTTTCCTTCAACCCTGGTACACTCCTTGATTGAATATTTCCTTTTATATTAACCCCTGAAAAATGTCACTGAAAAGACTGCATACTGGATTTCTTTCCAGCTATTCAGAATGCATAAAGGATGCACTGCAAGTAAAAAAATCCCCCTTTTTTCCATTCAAACCTTGTTAGGGGTTTTTTGCCCAGGGCCTGTAGATTTTTAGTGGTTGTACCAATTATCCAACAATTTACTCAGTTGCTGTCAAAGACTGTCTGTCTGGTGGGGAGGCAACATGATACACAAGCTTTATACACGAAAGCAATCAAGGCGATTACATAACACAGATATTACGAAAATCAACACACATTTTCTTTCAAAACTATCCATGGATGCCTGCATTCCCATTCTTTTTTGAAGTTTTCCACAAAATGGTAAAACAGTAAATCGGGTGTCAAGACAGATGAATGAAGTGTGACTAAAATGTGTTGTTTCAATTCATTTACTCTGTTATTCTCTATAAATACAGAGGTATTTTAGATATTTTTCCACAACATGAAGTTATCACATCTTTCATTGAAGTAAAAGTACTGAAATCACACGGTTTAAGTGCACTCTTACAAATTAAAGGATTTAGACTATTATTTAGGTAAAGCACTTACTCATATCTGTGTTTTCTGAGCAAACCTTTTAATTTGTAAAGCAATTAGTTCCTACACTTGTCAGACAAATGTGATGAAACATAAAAGCATTAAGCTCTGAAATGACCTAGAAGTGGCATAAAATGGCTCAAATCGGCCTATATTAGTTCTGTCACTGACTTTAACATAAACAAAAATCTTACTTGTGCTGGTGAAATTACCCAGTGGGCCGAGTGTTGTCTCAGTCGTGTGTCCGCTGCAGATTTGTGCGCTCCATTCTCGTCTCCCCTCTCTCAGTCTTCCTCTGCCCTTGCTTTCATTGAGTCTGAAGGCCTGCGCTCTAAGTTATGGCACCAGCAAACGCAGTCCACTGGTGGAGAACAGTGGAGGGTGGTCCATGCAGGGAAAGAGGGAGGTTGATGGTGTGAGTTTCCCTCCAGCTTGCACAGACGCAAGGTTTGGCCCTGCCTTCCTCCTCTGATGTCATAGGACGAGATGATAGAAGTTTTAACTACAAATGGAAAGTGATGGATCCAGTTGGCCAGGAGTCAGAGACCCTGGCTCTCCGAGTCAGTCTTTCTGTCATCTTTTTTGATTTTCATAGTCTTGTTTACAAGTTCAGTTTGTTTCCTTATCATGCAGCTTTTCTTCTAAGGCTCGTAGAGATTAATGGAATATTTCTCATAGTCTACTTCCTTTACTCCTCCTCAAAAATCTGTTTCTTATCAGCTTTAATCGAATGATTGGGTAATTCTGGTTATGCAGTAGCCTTAGCAAAATAATAGGAAGTCTGTTTTGTATAAGAGCGCTTCTCCTTTGTTTACTCCGTATAAGGGATATGTGGCGTGTCTCAAAGCAGTCCAGAGCTGTTGGCAGCTGTGTTTATTTGGTTATGAGGACAACATGCTCCGGGATTTGCTGACAAAAAAGAACAACGCTCTTCTGCTAGTAGGAAGCACAGGCTTTCAAGCCGGGGGTGGAACTTGCCATGTGGGGAGACATAGTTCAGCATGTGGGAGGAAAGTTCTGCCTATGAACTTTAAGACAGGACATTCATTATGTAGAAAGGAATCTGTTCACTTTGCCTTGTGAGTACTTTATGTATAAACAAGTGCCAACATGTCAACTTCCGGGTTTTAGGCTATCCCAGCAGTAAGAAGAGTAGCAGTTCCTTGACTGTCCACTGGGGGCCAAACGCGAGTCAATCTCGGTTTACCCTATTGTAAAATGTTCACTCTTGCAGCACTGATAAACATGTTTTCATACCACATCAGTTGTTTACTGTGCGGTGGCCTGCGTAGTCACTGGCTCGCCATCGTCACTTTTGCTACTTAGCACTGTGATGACTTCCTAGCATAGCTTCTGAGCTGTGAATAAAGATCCAAGAGATCACAGTCATCCATATTTTAAAAAGAATATGTTTTATATGTGTTGTTAGTTTTACAGACTGGACCGTCATGCCTGACTGTGTGTTTCAATTCAATTCAGTTCAATTCAATTCAATTCAATTCAATTCAATTCAATTTTCTTTATATAGCGTCTATTACAACACAAGTTGTCTCTAGGTGCTTTCCAGAGATCCAGAACATGACCCCCAAGCAATTATTACATAAACAACGGCAGGTAAAAACGTCCCTAGTGGGAGGAAAACCTTAAGCCAAACAGTGGCAAGGAAAAACTCCCCTTTAAGAGGGAAGAAACCTGGATCAGGACCTGGATCATGAGGGGGGACCCTCCTGCCGAAGGCCAGCCGGGTAGAGCAAGAAATGAGAAAGAATAGAGACATAGAGACACCGTCAAAGGTACAAGACAGGATACATTAGTAACTATTGTCAGTAGTCCAATTAGACTTCTGTGAATATGTGTGATATATGGATAGTTGGTCATCCAAGGGGATGAGGACTGCAGGTCGGGATGTCAGCAAGTATCCAACAGACATCCATACAGACAGGTGAAGGCAGACACTGGGATGGTCAGAGGTGGAACTGCAGGTTCCATAGAAGGGTCCGAGGAAGAAGTTTAGCTAAGAGCAGGCTACCGGCACCAACTGACAGTCAGCTAAATGCAGAGGTTATTTCTGACTTCTCCACCGAAACAACATTTGAAACACAACGTTTGCTGGCAGAGCCGCAGCTGCTCCGGCGTGGATCCACGGAAGGAGCTGGGAGCCACTTCAAATCATTTCAGGACCTTTCCAAGTGGAAGTCCACTGGGACCCACAGTCACGTTGGAAGGCTTGCCCAACTGCAACAAGCCCAACCCCCAAGCAGGAACCCGGGGAACCCGGGGTCCCAGTGGAGCTCTTCTAGTCTTCATTTCAGCTCTGGCTCATTTTGGATGTTGCTTCGGTTGTGATATAGCTGATGAAAATGATTGTAAAGTAATATTGATTAGTATCATAGGTTAGCATATGCTAAGTCAGCCAAAAAAAAAACAGGGCTAACTATGATTGACATAAAGTGGGCGTGTTCAAGCCAGCTTCCAGGCCTGTTTGTTTCTCCCATGTTCAACATGGCACCACTCAGTAGGAGGGAAAAGCTTCAAAACCACTCAACCGGTGATGTCACAGAGGGTTTTCCAGGTCTTCTTACAGTCCACGTGAAGGACAGATGCATCTATGAGGAACTATGTTTGCACATATGAAGTTGTAGTATACAAGTCAGCAGTTCCGTTTCAATGGCACTCTAGTAAAAGACACTGGGTCAAAGGGTGACTTAAACTGAATTCTCTTTTGCATTTTATATTGTTTCTCTAATTTCCCCTTTCATGTTCACCCTAAGCCCATGACTGGAGACGACTAAATATTGACATCAAACATCCAAAATCTTGCAGGCGTTGTTTGTTTCCTAATGATATTTTGGCTAAATAAACATCCTCCTCCGCCCCATTTAGCTGAGTTTTACAGTATACACAGAACATTAGAGAATATAGGCAGACATATTTTACCCCTCTTTCTCAAAAGACAAAATAATTTCCTGATGTATTAATGGAATGCACGCTTTTCAACTAGTTCTGTTCAAAGCAGCTGGTTTTAGGCGGTGAAACAGAGGCACTCAGCTTTACTTGAAAACATAATGTTACATATTTACATCACTCACTTCCAAGATACAGTAAATTCAACGTGATCTGAAGCTGGGTAAAAGCAAACTCTGTGAAGTTGGATAATTCTACTTTAGATCTGTGCGTCACACTGTATGGCAAATCTAAATGGCTCACTGAAATGCATATTTTCAGAAAATATATGATATGCTCTCAAGCACAGACAGAGACTGTGAATATTATATCACTTTTGAAGGCCACAGGTCAGTGTATTTAATTATTACTCCTTTGCTTTTCACAATGAGAAGTCAAATCAGCAAGTAATTAAAGTCTATATCTTTCTGTGAGCCCCTCCTTGTGGCTAAACCACTTTATTACCCAGCTTCACAAAAGCTGCAAATGCAGCCTGCCAGAACATCTCACAACACAAAAATACCTGTGGCTGCCTGTTGCCGTTGCGCTATCAAACAAGAATTTCTACTCAGTTTTGTCTTTTTTTCCAGTCATATTGATGTATGTATTACCTGTTTGGTCCAGAATTTAAAAATATTTATTTATTATACTTGTGCTGTTGTGCTTCATGGATTTTTTGTTGCCAACTCTGGCACTTTCTAACATTTGTTGTGATGAGTTTCCATGACAACAGAAAGTAGTTTACTGATTGAACTTCTCAAAACCAAAACAGCTAATGACCATTATAACCCAAAATTGGTACAAGCTGGAGAAAAGTGGTGAAAGATGTAAAGGAAGATGGAAATACAGAGTACCAAATAAGAGGTTTTAATCATTTTGATCACCATGTGTAGTGTGAGAGCTCTTGGAAGTAAAACTAATGCATTTGAAAAGCAGCCAGACTGCCAATGTTTTCTAAGATGTGGATGAAAAACCTCATTTCAGACTCCAGTGCCTCTCTACATGGATTTTTGAATTACATGAGCAAACTTCAGACTCTACGCAGACCAGCAGAAGTAGAAGTGATGCAGGTTTTTCTGTTTTGTTTTTTAGAGCATCTGGTGTAAGTCTGGACAGGTTAGTTTGAAGTATGTTGGTATCCCAGCTCTGGAACTGCTGGCTGTAAGGTTCAGGGTGTCATTCAAGAGTTAACCTGTGTTGAGCTGCAGATGCTGCATGTGACATATCTACATAGCTGTTGCCGAGCAACCCCCCAGTTGATTCCTGATGCTTCAGTTAAGTTTCTGTCCCCTTCACCGCTGGACTGGCCATCCCGGGCCGATAATGATTTTGGGATGGACATTTTTTTAACTACTGGTAGTATTCATAATGGTTTTAGTTAAAGTTAGTTAGTTAAGTTAGTTAGTTAAATACCTATTGGTTCACAAAACTGTTAGATTGGCCCAATGATCACTCTGGGCTGGACCGATTCCAGTCGAGTGTGGCCCCGTGTCTCTTTGAGAGCAGCAAGAAATGAAAAGAAGGCGCCACAAAAAATGACAAGGCCTTCAGGCATATGCCACCAAATGAATTAAAATTACACAGATGTTTGCTGATGGCTCTGGTGGAGCTTCCACTTCAGCAGCAGCAGCAGCATCCGAAGCAGCCGCAGGTTACGGTGGCTGAGGTGGGTGGGTGGTGGGGGCTCAGCTCAAATGCCCGAGCCAATTTTGTGTCCCAGTCCAGCCCTGGTCCCCTTCTATTTTAATATACACAGTTTATATTATAATAGAATAGAACAAAAACCTGATGACACATTATGTAATATACTTTCTCATATATGTTTTTGTGAATAATTTTCACTGCAATAACACAAATATTCCTCTGGATAGTTACAAAATATTACATTAAATTAAATACAACAAACAAACAATTTCAGATTACGTCATACAGGCTGACCAATAGCAAGCGAGGAAGTGAGACGTGACACTGAGATCAACAGCGGCGACACTTATCAAAACATTGGAGACGTTTCTTCCTAATTTACGCTCTTTTTTTAAATCACACATACAGGAAGTTTGCCTGAAGTTTTAACAGTAATGATGTGTTTTAGTTTAAGACGCTGCTGAACGAGCCGTGCCTGTTGCTGTCTGTGTCCCAGCCGACCTTTCACTTGTCCAGCATGGTGAGTTGGACCCTGCAACAAACGTCGTCGGTGTGTAATTCAGTTTCAGCAGTTTGTCTCGGCGACAAGCTCCTAGTTAGGCACCACATAGGACAATGTGCTTTTGTCCACTTTGCCCTGCAGAGAGCGGGTGGATTAGGTGATTTAAAGTGGCTTTACTGAGTGTTGCGCCTCATCATCCGCTGCGGGATAAAATTAGACTCGTGCCGCCTTAGAGATCCAGTGTCAGTGCGGGTCTGCGGAGCCCAGCGCAAGAAGTATGAAAACCCCCGTCCGGGCCTGCATGCTCACCAACGTATGCATGGTTATGCGTCATATTCGTGAACTTGTTTCTCTAGTTTGGATCAGCCGCCTCGTTAGGGTAAATCCGCGTGTGTGTCAGCAGTAGTTTGACTTGTGTGCTTACCTGGTGATGTGTGCTGCAGGATGCTGAGGGCCCCCAGGCGCTCTGCGACCTCTGCCTGGCTCAGGTGTGCTGCAGTTTAGATGCTTTGTGCAGCAAGCGAGCAGACGGCTCCCTGAGTTTCATCTGGGCCCCACTTTTCCCACAGGAGATGGCTGACCAACTACTGCATAAGATGGTAACTAAAGGTACGTCAGGGAGACGGTACAGAGAAAAAACGGGAGATCATTCTTAAGCCTGTAGGTCAATTGTCCTTTCTGTTTCAAATAGAAGGTTATGAAATGATCAGAAATCATTATGCCTGTGTGACCTTAAAATCAGATGATGTTTAAGTTCACGGTACACAAAGATGTTACAGATCGGTTGGCTCAGAGAGTGGGAAAAATCCACTCCACAAACATAAGTGTGGCTAAACTGATGCTTCTTTTTCCTACAACGTCTCTCTGTGTGCTTCTACCTATAAGGGATACTGAATGACACAACTGTTGGGATTTTCCGAGACTGCAAAGAGCTCCGTCTGCGTCGAGCCTCCATCCGTTGCTGTCCTGTGTCGCCAGAGGCTTTCCACTTGGCCCTCTGCCCTCACCGACTCCTGGAATTGGATGTGTCCTGGGTCTCTGGAGGTCTAACCGTGGCTAACGTCATCTCAGCCCTGGCCTCCAGCCCAGAGTGCAGGTCTTCGGTGCAGAGGTTGTCCCTGAGTGGTTTACATCTGGATTGGGGGTCTGTGGAGGAGGATGCTGGGATGCCCATTGGCTTCAGCTCCCTGCAAAGTCTGAGAACGCTCCATGTTGCCAACACAGACTTAAATGATGAAATCCTTGAAGACATCTGTTCTCTCCCTCACCTGGAAGCCCTGGATATCTCCTGCAGCACCGTATCAACACTTACTGCACTACTTGAATGCAAAAACACCCTGAAATCCCTAATTGCCCACAAGCTGCAGCAGCTGCACATGTCACCTGCCAGATTGCTGTTTGTTTTAAGCCAGTTTCACGCCCTCAGACATTTGGACTTTTCAGATGACCACTTCGCCACTGACAACAGTGATGGAAGAGATGGAGATGAGATGGTGCGGCAGCTTCTTGAGGGAAGTCCTCAGGTCCTCCCCTCACTCGTTTCTCTTGATATATCAGGCCGGAAAACGGTCAGGGAAGCTGCCCTGACGGCCTTCGTGGAGTCCAGGAATGGACTTATCTTCCTGGGGCTGCTGGCTACTGGACTCAGCTCCTGCGACATCCTCTCTTCACAAAACAACCTGAAAGTAAGCAACTACTACTGCCATCAAGCACGTTGTTTTTGAGAAAGCTGAGAAATCCAGTGGGAGAAATATGAGACTGATTCTTGCATGAGTTCCTCGTTTATATTTGATGTGAGGCTTCGTTTGTGTACTCGCTGAATATGCCCGCTGTATTTGCTGTCTCTGTGACTCTGCTGATGTGCTGTGTATGTTCAGGTTACCGGAGAGGCTAACGAGAACCAGGTGTGTGAGGCACTCAGAAGGTACAGAGAACGGGAGTGTTTCGTCCGAGAGGCCCTCGTCCATCTCTACAGTTTAACCACTGACGCTGACAAACCACAGCCAGACGTGCTGAAGGTGTGGTGGTCTCGATCCGTTACTGATGCACAACACAACTCACTTAGAGCTGAGGAATTAGTTCGATGAGCGGATGAAGAGAACGTTTTGAACTATCGAAGGTTTCAGATCATTGAGAGAAACCAACTCGGTCAACATTAGGAAGGGGACGAAGTAAACGGCTGAGAGCATCAAACGTCGGATAATTATCAAGGGTTAATAAGGCAACAGTTCAGGCAGATCATGTAAAATATTTAATTTTGAGGTAGCTGTAAAGAATAGTGCGCCTGCATAAAGGTTGAGCCAGTGTCGACACTTCTTTTCCGCAGAGTAACGTGCTGTACTGTCAAGCTGCCTGTTTGTTTAAGCAGGTCATTTACCAGACCTGCAGCTGAAACAATCACAATGTTGTTAAAAAAAAGAAAAAAAAAAGGAAAAAACAGCCCACAACTATAACAGAAATAACTTGAAACAGACAAACGTTATTGGCATCCATCATTCTTCATTCCACGTTTAACTCGAATCAGACTTTCTTTTTACTTCTTGATTCAAATATTTTACATGATTGAAAAATAAAGCTGGCGAGAGAGAAAGTGAAGTCCATGCCTTTATTTGAATGCTTTGTTGCTCAACCTTTACCAGTTTTCACTACCAAACAGCAGACCCTGTCTACAGGCAGGTGTCTTGTTCCACTGCGCCTGAATACATGGCTGGCCTTGTCTCGGATTTCAGGAATGCCTTCTCCACAGTGCATTTTCCATAGTTTTCCATATATATTCAGAACGCAGTGTCACGTCTGATAATTTAAGAGTAGCTGTGTATTCTGCATCATTGCTCTGTTGGGGGACTCGTGATCTATGACTGAGGCTGGACTTCCTGACCCTGGACAGCTTCCCAGCAGGGCGCCTTGATAGTCCCGAGATTTCATCGTGAACTGCACGGATTCATGACAGATGCAGCAAAGCAGATGCTAAACATGTCGAGACCCCTCCATGTTTCATGTTAGGCATGGTGTTGTTTTCTTTAGAAGCCCCAATTCCCATCTGAACACAGATTTGTTGCGACTTTCCAAAAAGCTCCAGTCATGTCTCATGCATTTTAGCAAATTGCATTTTTTTTTCCTTTTTATGTTTTTCTTTCTATAGCCAACTCCTCCTAGGCCTTCTCTCACGGAGCCCACTGTTGTTCAAAGTGTGACAGATGGTGGGATCAGACGGTGATGTAGCCTGACCCTGGAGTTCAGCCTCAGTGTCTCTGGGTGTTTTCCTTGGCTTTCTTAGTCTGTCATCCATACTCTCCTCCTGATCAACCTGGGGTTGCATTTCCCCTCGAGCTTACATCCTGGGAGGCTGGCTACAGTCCCACAGACCTTTTTCCTCCTAATGTTATTTGCAGCTGCAGTCACAGGAACAAGACGCTGCTTAGAGATGCCATTAGCTTCAGTGTGTTTCTAATTTTCCTCCGGCGCTCCCGAGACAGCTGTCTGATTTGCTTACTCTGGTCCATGTTCACAGTGCTGCACACGATGTTTCCAGACTTCACAGTGAGGACTTTCTATCTTTAAATGGGCTGAATGGCTGATAAAACTATTTTAGGCACCTGTGATTCTAAGTTTAACAATGAGTTTGAAACATGACATCACGTTGAGGAATACAACCAAATCTATCCAAGCTCATTGACAGTACCCCTTTTAAATTCAACAATATTTTTGTTAGTTTATTCTATCACATACCAAAAGCATCAAGATGTGTACATTCCATTGCTTTTATGGAGGAATGAAGCATTTTTTTTAATGAGCTGTAAAGGTATTTAGAAATTTGCTCGTGTTTAAAACACAGAAAAACCCAAACATGAAACATGAAAGAGCTTAAAATGCTGAGGCGCTTTATTTTGAAGGCTATTCTAAGTGGCACAAGCGCAGTTTCAGGGCAAGCCATCGCTGTGTCTGAAATGTTTAGGGAGCTGATTTTCTGCTGTTGTTCTGCAGTAGCGTGGATCGTAGAGAGGATGTGGTGAGTGAGTAGTAGCCAGTGTAGGCTTAGGAGCTGTGCAAAACCATTTCCAGTCCCACGGTGACGTACATGAGTATGTCCTGGATGCACTGTTTCCTGTAGCTGGTGGTGTGTGCGATGCAGAACCACCACTCTTCCCTGCACGTGAACCTGGTGGGCACAGCTTGTGTTTTCAACCTGACCACTCAGGACCTGGCAGAGGCCATGCCTGTCAGCCTAATGAGCTCCACCGTCACCAGGCTGCTGCACGCCATGAAGAGCTTCCCCAACCACCAGCAGGTCAGCAGACTCCGCAGACTCTGATCCGCAGTGATAACACATTTCACAGCGGTTTCACAGCAGCAACATGTGACAGAGTGCTAGTTGCAGCTTGAATCGTTCCTCCTTCAGATAGTATTTGAACGCATACTGTTCAGTTCTTTTACACTGACATGTTTGATTCATTCTTACATGATTTCTGTCATTCTAGGTGCAGAAGAACTGTCTGCTGGCGCTCTGCAGTGACTACATCCTTCAGGATGTTCCATTTGACAAGTTAGTTTATATTTCCTCAGCTGTAATAAGCTTAAAGCTGTGCATTGATTGTCTGGAGATGTTGCTTCTAAAATAAATACTTCTTTCCGACACTGTAAATGCAGATTTCACCTAACTAAGCCTGTTTTCTGTATAAACACCACGATTCAGGTATTTAGCAGCCACGCTGGTGATTAACTTGCTGAGCAGCCATGAGGATCTGACCCTCCAGAGGATGGCGGTGGCCGTCATTTCCATTCTGGTGGCGAAGGTACGGACTCTGCTCGCCACCACACATTAGTAAGCTTTGGCCCCTGTTGAAAGCTACTTGATCTCACGTACACAGCTAACTGTGTAACAATTACAGATATGAAAAAAATTACTCACTTTGACAAACTTTGCTTCTATTTGGATGCAGTCACTTTCCCAAATTAATCATGTTGTGACCAGCTGTAGTGATTTGCACAGGTTCTTCCATGTGGGGGTTTAGTAAACTGAATTCAGCTACAAGGGTTTGTGCAGCAGCAACTCATTACTTGCATATAAAATAAATGTGCCATGCTTTCACGTCATAAATATTTGAATCTCACATTGACCTCATTGCATGAGCCCCTAAGGCGTTCCAAGATAAAGCTAGGTCCAGATAAACGGAGAGGTCTGTTTCAAGACAGAACCGATATGCCATATCAACATGCAGAACACAATGATCCACTGTGGTGACCCCTAAAAACAGGGAAAAGGGTGAAAGAAGTTGCCTTTTAGCAGACTATTTTTACAATCTACAATCACTTTTTAATTTTTTTTAAGGATCTAAACACTTATTCCACCACTCTACTTCTTTTTCCCCAGCCAATTTACCTCTTTTGGGGTTGTTTTCATAGCTCTTCTACTTTTCCTGTGAAACACTGGATCGCGAGCTGATGGCTTTGAACATGTTGCTGTATCCTACTTGACCAGCAGATGTCAGTAGTTGTTACACACTGCATCGTTTAAGTGTGGTCAAATATAGGCAAGATCCTCCCGATGTGAAAACATCGAGTTCCACATTTTGAGAGAAGGGATATGAAAAACTGGACTGAAGAAAAGATGTATTTGTTTCTTCTATGTGCAGCTGTCCACAGAGGAGATCGCTCAGCTCAGCAATGATGTCTTTTTTATGAAGGTACACTAACAACTCTTAATGACAAATAAATGCCACATCATCAGTTAAGACCTCATATTCAGAGTTTATTTGCATCGCCACACTTATCACCTGTTTATATTCTGTTAACTATTAACTTTGTCATCAATGTACTGTCCGTTATTTGATAGGTAAGTCCTTTTCCAACACATGCACTTTGCAGCCAGTGAAGCGAGCAGTCCCACACCATCTGTTTGAACAAATGTTTTTTTTTTTTTATCTCCGTTTTGCTGTCCCCTTCTGCCACCTCCTCCTATGCCATTTTTTCTCTTCTCGTCTGTGCCTTGCAGCAGCTGCTGGCCATTGTGCAGCAGAAAGCCATGGTGGGAGTCGTAGACTCTACTCTGAGGTTTGCCCTCAGTGCTCTGTGGAACCTGACGGATGAGATGCCCACAGCAGCCCGCAACTTCCTCGAGTGCCAGGGTTTGGAGCTGTATGAGGAGGTTCTGGAGGTAGAGGAGCGCAAAAATGAATAAGTGAAACACCACCAGATGCCTAAATACCAACATTACACCCTCACACAAATAATTTTCTTTTGTTGCAGTCCTACTATAATGAACCCTCCATTCAACAGAAAATTCTTGGTCTTTTGGTGAGTACACTGTGTATAAACTGAGAGTTGATCTTTTTTTTAATGGGCTTTATTCTTTTGATTATGGTCTATGAGGCAATTAAATTAAGTTAAGCACACATTTTCCACATGTTTGCAGAACAACATAGCAGAGGTGGAGGAGCTGCAGGCTGATCTAATGGACGAGGACCTGTTGGAGCACGTGCTCCGTCTGCTACACGATTCCCAGGTGGAGGTGGGAGTCCGCTACTTTGCAGGAGGAATTCTGGCACAGCTCGCCTCCAGAGCAGAGGCCTGGACTCTTGACGATGACCTCCGTACCACCATACTGAGGCAGCTTGTGTGTGTTTTGGATGCTTATTTTCATTTAAAATACAGCTGAAAAGAAAACAATAAAACACTGCTCTTTTCAACATTTCTCTTTTTCTTTGCAGCATGAGTCAGTAATAACATGGACCCATCTCGAGAGAGAAATGGTGACTTACAGGTGAGGATAGAAGCCAGATTTACAGAAGAGAAAGAATGATTTGCAGATTCATTAGATTTGTTTGCAACATGACTCTTCTCTGTTCTGCAACAGATGTAGGATAATTGTAGCCTAACTGATATTAATACGGACATGTTATGTAAAAAAAATCTAATTTTCTGTCCCTGAGACTCTCTGAAGTGACTACCAAATCAAACTCTCCAACCCAACATAATCCTGTTACCATGAGCCTGAAAATATTTAAATATGCTGTGACTATGAGTGACTATCACTGTGAATATGAGTGAAATTATCCAACACACTCCTCTAGCCTGCAGCCAACGTCTGATCATGCTGCATTTGAATCTCGGAAGTAGATGGAACAAATCTTCTATCGCTGATAAAAAGATGAAGAAGGAGAGTGTCTGACTCCACCACACTAAACCAGCATCTGTGAACAGAGCAGCAAAGGCATGTTTCAAAGGGGAGCTGTTCTTCTGTATCTATGCAGTATTTTCACCAAACACCATACACGTCACTGAAAAAACACCTCGGACAGCTATGCCAGGATCTCCTTCTAGTTGTTTTACATCAGTTTCATACTTTGCAGTTTATTCTGGTTCACTGTTGCTTAGTAAATGTCTCCTTTCCAACAACATTCTCATTTATCGGTGACCAGGATGCATTTCTATGATTTGTTTCATGTCTTGTTGACTACTAAAAGCACTTTTTCACTTAAAACCACCCATTTGTTTAGTCTATATTTTAATTTACACAGTGGCAATTACATTGTGGCAGTCATTTTCTTGCTCAAGGTCGTTTTGACATACGAACCGTAGAAGGCAGGGTTTGAACCGGCGGCCCTCTGGTTTCAGACATACTGGGAAGTGTAGGTTTAACGGAGGATATCAGCTGAGGATTGTAGCAGATTATGTATCACGAGTCTGAGGTAAACGTCATATGATTTTCATATTCCTCTGACCACAAACGGCACCGACTGCAGGAACGGACCGTCTGGTTAACTGCACTCTGGTCTCGGTGTGTTTTGTTGTGTCCTCTGTTCAGGTCATTCCGTCCATTTTGCCCTCTGCTACAGACTTGTCAGCCATCAGGAGTGCAGCTGTGGGCAGTCTGGGCCATACATCTGGTCTGCAGCCAAAACAGTAAGATATACAAACACACACTACTGTGGACACCCAGGGGAAGGCTAATCCACAGCTCACTGTGTGCATATCCCAGAAACCGTGTTCATGTCAAATAGAGCAGATTTCAAAGATTTATGCATGCCACCAAACATTGCTCCTTATGAAATGTTCAACCGTGTCATATGAACCACCTTACCAGTTAAAATTTGGTTGATGTGTGGACCTGGGCTCCATTCTTCTCCGTTCTTCTCCATTCTTCCCATCACTCGATCTCCCCTCTGTCCTTCAGCCTCACATTACAGCAGGATGCTGGAGGAGGGGGGCCTGACTGAACTTCTGAAGGCTCTGACTGCACACCCAGACACGCACGGCGACATTAAAAGAATATCCGACAGCATCTTGACTATGGTAGAAGATCACCTGAGCCACCCAGGAGGGTTCATCGATGAGACAGAACCTCAACACTCTTGACAAATATGTAAAGAAATTAGTTTTATCTAAACTAATGTTTTCCAGGAGTTTCTGAAATGTGCTAGACATAAAGCTGCAAACTAAGCAGATGCAGTTGGAAAGTGCAGAAGCTCCATGTGAACCCACTTAGAATTGATGTTTAATACAATAAGTGATATATTTTATGTGACAAAATTGACTGCCCGTTGTGTTAACTTATTTTTTGTTTTTTTGGTAGTTTAGTTTGGAAACCACTTTTGTTATTTATGACAAGCTGGAAATAGATAAATAACATAATAATGATTTGTACTGTATTAGCCTCAGTGATCCAAATAAACTGAAACTGAAGTTGGACAAAGCTTGTTGTAAGTTGTGAGTCCTGCCACTAGAGGGCGTTTTGAGGCTTTCCTGCGTGATGGTGAAATAGTATTTTAAAAATCATCTTCATCTGCTAAATTAACTTAAAGCAACTGATTTTCCTGTCTATGCCAAGAAATCCCCATTAAAAAAATCCCCCGAAAAGACTACCCCCCTCACCTCCCCTCACCTCCCCTCTCCTGTTTTTTCCTCTCCTTTTCTCTCATGCTCTCTCCCTGGTATCTTAGCTGTTGCATTCATTATAATTAATGTCATGCAGCTGGAAGACAGATCTGCTCCACAGTGTCTATTATAGGTTTGGCTATTTCATATTTCCTTTTGAAAAGTGGATTTACATTAATATTTGAGTTGCACCGCCCTCTTTAACTTCCAGTTCTTGTTTTACGTTTTCTGGGGGGTCGGGATGAAAAAGCCTGATCCTCACTTCTTCACACTGCATGTTGTGACTGGTCAAGGCTCAGGAGTTGACAGCAACTCGTCCACTAAATATTTGATTAACTGGCTGCCCTTAGAGATTAAAGGTCAAGTAGCCTACAGCGAACATGGTGTAATGCTTACATGGAGAAGTTCAAGTCAAGACACACTTTACAGGGGGCCCTCCTCATGGTGTGGTGTATTATGTATATCTGGCATGTTTAAATAAACATGCCATTACCATAAACATTTTATGGGGACTTTGCACGGGTGTCTGCAGTGTGAATGGAAAACCCAGCATGTAAGGAGGGAAACAGTGTTGCACACAGTGTTGATCAGGTCTTAGGCGTCTGTGGCTCAAACATCCCATCAGCATTCAGGTGACCCGAGCGAGAGCCACAGTCGTGTTAAGTACACCTGTCGATGCTAAAGCTTAACGTACTCGCACATGAAAAAATCCTCTGGTTCAGATCTGACAATGAGGTCCTCAGATGAACAACGGCACCTTTTTGCCTCACAACTTTTGCTTCAGTTTATAGCAGTTTTTGGGAATTTGTTTTGGATGCAAAACCGACCAAAGCAGTTAAAGGATATTAGTGTTGCAAATCTAATACGGGCTCCTTTTAGGACAAAGACACGTTCCAGCAGCAGCCCTTCAAAATAACCCACACTTGTTCAGTCTTTTCCTAACGGCACTGTCATGAACTCTAACCAAGTAAGTTCTGTATATTTACATACAGCTTTTGGATTTTTCTGCATTTTGAACTTATTTTGAGAAGTGCCTGATAAACTAGCAGGGATGTCTACTCAGACGAAGCTTGGCAACTGTCCTGGATTTTTTGCACTTGAGACCCATCTGCAGGATTGACTAAATTGTTTGTAATAGTTCTCATAACCTTTCCCAGATTGATGAGCAGCAATAATTACTTGGCATTGTGTTAACACCTAAATATTTAAGACAAGCAAACTGCCCACAACGTTTGTTGTTGTAGAGGTGCTCACGTTTGCTTATGACAAATTATGTAATAGATTATGTGCATTTGATTAGCAGCACCTGGCTACTACTGACTGTTTCTGTTCCTTTGGAAGCAAGTAGGGTGTACGTATTTGTCAGATATTGCTTCTGCAGCTTAGTGTTTACAAATAATGGCATGTTATGTTTCCAGAATAGTCACCAACCTACCAACTAAATGTGAGCAATCACTAAGCAGCGTGCTCCTTTGTGCGCTTTTATATCAAATGCACCACATATTAGAGTCATTGAAATTGACCTGCAGCTGGTGGAAATCTTTTTTAGTCCCTCCATGATCAAATCACAATAAACATCAAACTGTAGCGGCAATAGGTACGGCAAAACAATGAGAAGCCGACATGGCTAAAAGGAAAAATGACAGGTGCAAAAATAGGACCAGAAAAGAAAAAGAAATAATAAAGCAAGCGGAGGATAAAGGGAGACATGCTGGAGATAAGAAAAATAAGGTGTGTCAAAAGAAATTAAAGCCCCTGACGTCTCCACAGCTGTTTGTGAAAAAATGCCACAGAGCTATTTGCAGACACGCCGTCTCTGTCTGAAATATCATTGTGCTGCTTTTGAGTTGAAGCCCAGTGTGAATAAGCATCTCGTTATCTCACTTCTGCAGCCAGCTCTGCTGGATTAACGCAACTGTGAACTGGTCTGGGCTCCCAAAATACACTCGTGTACAATGGCACACATCTCTGGCTCAGAGCGTGCATGCATGTGTTTGTTTTTTAAATTTTTTTTTTCATTTATTGCAGTGCACATGTGTGTGTCATGTGAACTGGAAGCAAATTAGACACCAGCGAGGCCTCCACACCCAGCAAATAACGAGGGAAACACTTGAGCAGCAAGAAAATAAGAGAAATACTTATGCTGCGATGCACAAAAGGACACGTCTGCTCTCGAATGACCTTTTATTGCTGGGGAAGGATACAGCAGAGATGGCAGGCCCTTGAGCCTGTTGAGGGTAATGTTACAGCAGTACTTTCTCCTCTGCCGAGTGGAGGCGGAGGTTTATGCTATCAATCAAAAGCCACATTATGTTCAGTTTAATGGAAAATATTGAGCATGTGACAGAAGAACAGTGTTATTTCAGTAATGTGTTAGTGAATCACTGATGTAAATGCAGATGGGTTACACTGATGAATGTAAAAGAAAAATATCAAAGGTGTTAAAAGACAGTTTGCTCATACTTATTTTTTAGTAAGTGATAGAAAGAAGCACAAGCATTCATTACACACCTATGTTAAAGCATTTAAAAAAATGCATGTATCCTGCTAAAAGCTGCAGCTGCCTTTATTCTTGTTCCAGTTCAGCCCAGCTATGGATGTTAGAGTCGGCTGTCGTCCATAAGTGATAGAGATTAATGGTGAGTCCAAGTGGGCTATAACCAGGACACATTCTCCTTCTCAAGGACCAGTGTATGTGTGTGATACGGACACAGAGAGGGAGAGCAATTCTCAAAGTAGATGTGTCGGGAGGCTATTACGCTCGGTTAGAGCCATTTTTACTTGATGTCACATCTCGCATCTGCAGGCATTCTACAGTGTCCAGTCTGCATTCAGCTCAGCGGATGCACAATAATGGTGCAAAAATATGGGATAAACACCCACAGGCAGGGAATGGGGTTGCAGGAGCTTCCTGGTCCAGCAGCTCTTTGTATTTCCTTGTCCGTGTGCTGATATGGCTCGCAGCCACAGCTGTGCTGCGGATGTGACCATTGCCAGCTGAGTGCATCTCGGTCCTGAAGCACATCCTGACCAGGACCCCTGCTTGACGGGACTCTGGGATAATTACACGCATCTCCAGAACAACAATGATGTTTTTATTACCAAAGGCATTTTCTTTAGTATTTTGGCCACTGTATTTGATTTTTTTATAACAATAATGTTTATGCCGAGTGTGCAGTGAGAAGGTTGTTTGTGTGTCAAACAAGAACGTATTTGTTTAGTCTGCACAATTATAATAATTAAAAAAAAACTGTTGTTTTGTGGGAGAGTCAAGATTTGCTTCATCTCTTGGTATTGATCAAAACTACAGCTTACATTTTAAATGCTTTTATGCAGCTGTTTCCGTGTGACTGAACTTGGCTTGCTGTGTTTCATCCTGTTGCTGTACGAAGCTAATGGGCTGCTGGCTGCAGCTTAATGTTTACCATGATGACACGTAAGTGGTGGCATTCTGTCCATCTTCCAAAAGGAGGCAGATAATCACGGTTGCTTCAAATTTCAGATTGAGATGTTTGATGGAGTGGGATGATGGTGAGACTCCCTGTAAGCATCTGCAGCGTTGGATCCAGAGGTGATTCATGTTGGAGGCAGAACTGATGCTTTTGTGTCTGTGCGTTTTAGCACATTCTTACATGTGCCTAAATATGGACTGAGTGTGGGGGAGCTGAAAGTGCAGAATGCTGAAATTCAGTTCATCCACTTAAAATAACTAATACAGAAATTCAGCATAGGCACTTGTTTTGCAAAAATCATTCGTATGAAGTGAAAACTGTCTTTTCTTGTGCATGAACAAGCTAAGGATATGTTGCACCAACAGCTCTGCCTGTGGCGTCACATGGTCGAATCGGTGTGCTCGGCAGAACATAACACACCAAAGTTGAATATCTCTGAATATGAATATTGTAGACATATATGACGGATCTCTCACAGACCTCTGGAGATCTATGCAGTATACTGAAGGATCCCACACAAATAAGCCCAAACCTTTAATACCTCAAATACACCCAAAAGCTTTAAGGAAAAACGCTATGACCTTTTTTCAAAAATTGACAGAATTTCCTGAAGTTTTTATGAAGTTTTCCAGGATTGTTTTTAGGTTTCAAGGTGTGAAGTCAGCCGCTTGACTCCAGTCCAGCTATCTCTGCTGGGGGTGGGGTGTTTCCATTTTAAAACTAGTGTTACACCTTTAAGTTATGCACTTGAGATGATTTAAAGTTGGGAGGAGGAAAAAAGAAAGATGGGCTCTAATAAACAAAAACATCTGCATCTACACTAGCATTGCAGCATTGACGGGATACCGCTGCGTCATCCGCACTCACCAACTTCACGCATATGTATAAAAACTCTTCTGAAATACCTTTAAGAGCAGATTGTTATAACAGGTCTGCATGCATTTCGGTAGACAACAAGAACGACAAAATCAGCAATCACTGCTTCGTCTCTGCAGCTGTTTACATCCTCATTAAAGCGTGTGTGTTATCTTTTGGCAATGGCCATTTGATTTAGTCTTATTTTTTTTCGTTTTTTATGCTTTGCTTTTATGTTTAGATTAATACATGCAAAGTTATAGGCTGTGAATACTGGTACATCCTGAGGGAATCTGCTTCAGGCTGCTCAGTGACTGTGCAGACCAGCTCTGTCAGGTGGTCCTGCATATCTTCAACCTGAGCTTCAGCCTGGAGAGGATTCCCGAACTGTGGAAGACTGCCTGGTTCCTGTGCCAAAGACCGAACATTCCAGAGACCCCAACCACTACAGACCTGTGGCCCTGACTTCTCATCTGATGAAGACCATGCAGAGGCTCATCCTGCACCACTTTTGCCCTCTGATGAACTCAGAGCTGGACCCCCTGCAGTTTGCCTTCTGGCCCGGCATTGGGGTGGATGACGCTGTCATCTACCTGCAGCACAGATCCACCTTTCACCTGGAGCAGGCATCTTTCTGTTACCCTTCCTGTTTAACCTGTACACTTCACACTTCAGGTACAACTTAAACCATTGCCACTTGCAAAAGTTCTCATATGATACGGCCATCATTGGCTGTATATGAGACGAGAATGAACAGGAATGCAGGCGGGTCATCAGTGATTTTGTCAGCCGGTGTAAGGCGACAAACTGGTGCAGAGTCTAGCTCTGTGCTGGGATGTCCTCTGGAATCAGTGGTGGTGGTGAACAAGATGAGGATTGTACCAAAGCTCAGATCCATCACGGACAACCCACATCACCCACTGCATGAGGCCGAGGACGCACTGAGCAGCTCCTCTGTTGGTGACTGAAACGCCCCGCTGCAGGAAGGAGGCTTTCACAGGTCATTCATCCCGCAGCAGTCAGACTCTGTACATACCCAGATGACTTCTGACATTAAGATGCGTATCTTAATGTCAGAAGTCATCTGGGTATGTTTGTGTGTGTATTGTGCACATCCTGTTTATACTTACATATTATTTATTTGCATATCTGCACAACCCTCCGTCCATGAGCCGGACTGTGTTTGCTTGTACATACAATACTAGCTACCGTTGTATATAGTATTGTATTTTACCTTACACTATCTTATTTTATTTTGTTTGTTGTACTTGAGGTGTGGTAAAACACAAATTACCCCTTGTGGGATCAATAAAGTCCTATTTTAACAGCTGCTGTGCATAATCCAGCTGTTCATATGTAAAGTAGTTTAGCTCCAGCTAAGTATGCAGCAGACATATAAAGTGCAGGTGTTACCTGTAACATCATTAATAAGCACCGTTCTGTTAAGAGGCTGACATCAATCATCCTTTACCTTACCAATATATCTGAAAAATACCACAGTGGTCACAGTCACACGAACTTGCATCCAAAAATCTGACTGCTTCATTCTCAAGCGCTTCAAAACACTAAATGTGACCCTAAATCAAGGTCAATAATCTGGGATTCATTGCACTACACAGAGTTAGAGTACAGATACTTACTGTACAGATTTAGGTGCTAAAATGTTTGGAAAGTGATATGATTATTGTATTTGTACAAAAACATGTGTTTTTGTTACATATGTTTGTATGTCAGTACCATAATACTCTGTACTACTTGCATCCAAACTGGTAAAAGGAATTTAAAATATTATATTATTAAAGTTCCCGTGCAAAAAAATTCGTTTTCTGTTCTGATATTAAGACGAATAAGAAAAAACAAGCAGTCAAGCTAAAAGCTGTGTCTTTTGGGTTTTCCAGGTTGACCATGGGGCGAAGACTTTATGGCTGCAGATCCATCACTAAGCAGAAACCATTCACACTATTCAAGAGTAGAAAGATATATTTACACTCACAAATAAACTTAAAAACGATGGAAAACATCTTCAGTTAAAGCCTGGTAAAGTATTCCCACAAAAGGTGAAAAAATACAACTATACTTAGTTATGTTAGTTTGTCCAGTTGCAACACGTCAACATTTGGTAGCATTTAAGGAGCTGAAATCCACTAATTTGGATATAAGAATATTCAAACTAAGAAAAATATGCACTTTAATCCCATATTTAAAGTACTGGCTTGCACATGTTTTAGTAAATACTGCATGTAAAAAAGAAAAGAAAAAAACACCTTCAGATATTACCTGACCTAAAAGCAAAAAAGTTGTTTTTAAAATGTATTTTCAAGTGCTTCGTTAAAGACACAAATGTATATATCAGACTCAGTGTCAGGTAATACGCTTTTAATATTGAAAGTAAAAATGTAACGGTGCAAATTACAGCTTTTTATCATTAGTGCAGATGTGTAACTATATTAGGCAGTTAATTTGACCTTTGATTAACTTGTAGTACCTTCATGGGACATTAGCATTAAGTTGTAGAAAACATTTTGAGTAGGATAAACAACTACGAAAACAAACGCGATTGTCACTGTGGCTGAATCGAGGTTGCATGTGAGGGCTCCCTGACATGCTCAATCACTCACTCACTCAAGAGGAAGAATGACTAATGTCCCACTAATGTAAGACAGAGAGCATTTCTGCTTGTTTACAAAATAGGTCAAAGAAATCAACCGATCGTTTCAGGAGGTGATCCGGTTCTGGTCAATCAACAACACAAACGGCTCCAGTTCTTATCCTTTAGTCCTGCCTGACAGATTCGGCACATACAGTTTATCCATCATCTATACACACTTGACGCTGTGGAGCAGCACAGTGCCCCATTAAAGAACTCGACTTATTAATATTTTATAATAATCCTATAATAATCCTTGATGAATATAACAAATTTAAAAATATCTAATTTGCTGACGGTACAGTTTAATCAGCAGACAGCACATCATGTTCATGTTTTCTCTTTTTTTCAGGACGTCTCACTGCTCCTAACATTTCACTGTGGGTCTTTATTTATATGCTGCATGGTAGAAAACTGACAAATTTTTAGTTTTTAGATTAAAAGAAATGTATTTGTATTTTTCTTTCTCAAACTTTTTTTATTTTTTTATTTTTTTATATAATAGCAGTTTCTACACAATAGACTGGCTCTTGTCCAGATTTTATAAATCCACACAGGCCAAGAAAAATGATATGTCAAGCTTTGGTTTTGGGACTTTCCAGCGTGCTATGATGCACTGTCTGCTTTTTATTGCATCATTTTATGTAATTATGTAAGTCCAAAGTCAACACCAAGAGAGATTTATTTTTTCCCACAAAAAAACCCTGCTCCTAAAATGCCTTGTTCTTCATCCGTGTTAACCTTTATTCATACTGAGCTACACTCACTTCTGCAAGTCTGAATGTTGTGTCCATTAAAAACTAGTGAAAGCCAACTTGGGTGTATTTGATTTGCCACGTGACAGTCAGAAAAATAAGATGAGTGTGTCCCGTGTCCTCTTGTGCTTAGTGATGCAGTTTTTTTGCACATAAAAATGCCTGTAGGCAGCAACTGGACAGCATTATGTATACGGATAACTAAATATAACACTCCAAAGACAAAAGTGCTGAAAAAACATAAAACACCAGCTTTTACTTATATGGGGTACGCATTAGTACTGAACTTAAGGTCCTCTGAGCTTTTCCAAGTTGGAAGTCTGACATTGGGAGTGCTCCATTTGTCACTTCTAGCTTCAAAACTTGGAAAACTGCTCAGAAAATGAGCTCTGAGTGCAAGTGGACTGCAGTGAAACATATCTGTATAGTTCCTGCCAAGTGGCTGGTTTGTCACACCTTACGCTCAAACCTTTGGAACTGACCAGTAAGAACAAAGCAGGCCTTGGTGGAGTGGGCGGGGCCTTAAAAACACAAAACGAGGCACGAGCGAAAATGACTGCACGTGCTGCAGCAATGTACCACGAAAAAAAATCATGCTTTTTTGTGTTTTGTTTATTTTTCCATGAAAGCACACAGCCTTATTCTAGTAGACCAGCAAAACAAAATTACAAACCTGTAAAGAATCAGAAATTTGACTTTAGGAACAAGTTTATCTAGCTGCCTTAGAGAAAACCAGTTGTACTGACATAAACTGCTTTTATGGGCCGACATGAGCACTTCCGACTCAAACACAACACAGAAAATAGCAACAAATACATTATTAATTATTATTAAATACAAATACATTTGCATATGTGCTGCCCAGCTCTGGGGACTTTTACCATGGGAATTAGAAAATGTTAAACATCGCCTGAAAGGCAAGAAATGATGATGAGAAACACATTCCTCATCTCTGTTGATTCCCATTTTTTGTTTGAGACTTAAGTCTGTTAAACAAAGTTTGACTGAGTCACTCACTCAGATTTCACATGCAGTCATGGAGGCTGACAGGAGGCACTGTGGGACTCCGCAGGAGGCAGTGGGGTCGGATTCATTTCTTTAAACAGTATGTGAGGTTATTAAACTCCTGTTGTCACGGTCTGACCTGACCCTCGATGTGTGGACCACCTCATTGTTTTCTTCGTCATTGTCCGCATCTAGATGCTCATCTTTCTTCTTGATATAGCGCTCATACAGCACCATGACGATGCCCATCATCCAGGCTGACACGGTGCCCGCAGCGAAAATGACAAAGCCAATGACAACAAAGAAAATGTAATCCCAGGAGCCCAGGGTTTGGTGACATAACGTCCGTAACTGGATGCCCATCTCTCCTAGACGAAGGCCTTGCAAGTCAGCAGGTGAGCCACACACTGTCTGGCCCTCATCTGTCACACAAAGACACATCAAGAAGTAATGACCAGGATTAATCACGAGACAGGTCAATATATCAGCATTTTTGGTAAGTAAAAAAAACTAACAAAAAAATAGCACTGACAACCAAGTTTCGCTTTCTGAACTATACAAGCTCAAGGCTACTGCTGCTTACATTTGTAGTCTACAAATAGGTAAACTCCTGAAGCAACATCATTTATTTACAAGTTCAGCTCTTATCAGGCAGTTGTAGGGGGAGGAGTCAGACACTTCACTCCGCCCCCACCCCCCTGCTCTGTTCCACCCACATCCAAGAGAGAGCATGTTAGGAAGTTGGGTAGTGCTCGTGGAGATAAGCATGGAGAAGCTGGATCTGGATCTATGGAGTCACAGTAACCCATAAATCTGAATAGTTCACTGTATTAATTCAGACTTTGGCGGCCATGCCCACTCAAAAAGATACTCTCATGCAAAGAAAGATTTTTTTTTAATTCATGTCACTTTAAAAAAAATGAAAGAAAACAACATCACATATAAAGAAACATTAGGTGTGAATATGTGAATTAAAGTCTGACACACTGTTAGCATGTACAATATCAGTATCACCAAAATAAAGAAAATATCGCAGTAAATGGTGGTCTATTAGTTTTCAAATCACATGTGTATCGTAAGGTGAGTTTACAGAATCTAAATGCAGGAGATCATGAGTCTGCCGGAGCTTTAATGTAAACAAAAAGTGCTGCACAGGCAGGTAATACAAAAACCAGTTCAAAAAGACCTCCAACTGAAAAAGGAGCCAACAAAGCCGGACCACAGAGCAAGCAGAACATTAACAGCCACACAGGAAGGACAGGAAGGACATGGCAACATGTATACCGCAGGCTCGCCAGACACAGGTGTGAACCATAGACTGTATAAAACAACGGACGGATTCTGCCATGTGACCCACTGGTTTCTGAAGCCCATTTTTCCTCATACAAGGCGTAGCCATGTTGCTCGCCAAGCTGACAGAAACACGCCCACCATATGTCAATCACAGTTGGCTTCATCAATCAAGGAACTGCACCGAAACTCAGTTCTGCAGGAGCCTCAACCCGGATGGTAGATGGTTGGCGCTTGGTGTGATCAATCAGGGAAAATTAGAGAAGAAAGTCAAACAAGAACTAAACACAAGGACTTTGATTTTCAAAATAAAACAGTGAATAAATCAAAAACACAAGACCAAACCTAAAGCACCAAGTGAAGGGCAAGAAAGGAAAGCCAAAAACCCCAACAGAACCCCTAGACCATGACAGAGCAGGACTCTGAATGTTATATGTTTGACCTCCCAGATGAATCCTCACTGCCTGAGATACCAGTTTAGGTGCAAACCCATATGGAGAGGATTGTGAGTGTGGATGAGTTAGGAAAACGTGGTCCATTTTAGCTGCAAAACAGTAAGGTATTAACTCCAAATACTAAAGTATTTCTTTATATCACAAGTCATATTGCAAGTTTCAACCATGATATCACACATGTACATGTGCATGGCAGCACTTACTTGGGTGTACCTTCAACATGTTTTGGACAGGTCATGTCTGGTTTGAATTATTTGCTGAGTAGTTTAAAGTTGCAGGGTACACTCCGTGATATCACAGATCCAAATCCAAATGAAACAAGCACCCGGCCCATCTGTGTAGTCATTCAACTTAACTCAACTCAGTATTGCATTTGCTGCTGTTCAGTAGTGGGCAGCACAAAGTGGAAGAAGGAGGTGGAGGGGCATCAAGAGCCTACTGCGTCTCCAAAAACTGCCGGCTTTGAACAGAACTGTAAAAACTGGTTGGAAAGGGGCCGTTTGTGTTAAATCCCTGTGGTATTTTGACGGAAGTATGTTGCAGACATTTCATTAAAACTTTTGGAAAAAGTCCAAATATATCTCCTTTTAAATGGTTTGAAAACATTCCACTGGCACCTTACAAACATAAAAAACACAACTTTGACATAAGACGGCTAGTAATTTCCTAGATGTTTTCAGTCATGTGATGCAGCATTAAATTACAGAAGAGACCTTATGCATGAATTATTCATAAATCCTTTTTCCCCGAACACAGGATTAGTGAGTGACTGGAGTCTTTGTGTCTTCCTAAAAACGCAGATAATAAGGTTTCTCATCTCCAGGCACGAGGTACGAGTACAACTAAGACCTGCTGAAACCCACAGATACAACCAAAATGTTAAAATCCCTCTCTTCAAGAAAATAGAATGGCACACTGTCAATTCAAAAGACTATCAGTCAAAAAGTTTCTGCAGAGGAAACAGATTTCTGGAATCCTGTTTCAGCATCAACAGCCTTAAAAATACACGCTGTCAAATCACCAGCACGCTTTGCCTTGAAATCATAGCTTGTGCTCACACATGGAGCAGAGAAAACTGAGAAAAAAACCATGCAGAATCTGCATGATGTGTTGCTTCAAATTCCTGCCGTCTACAAGATATATCTGGAAATGTAGTGTACAGCAGAATAAGTTCTTGTATTATGCAGTTGAGAGACCTCTTTTTACTTTCAGGGCTGGATTTTTGTATTCTGCATAGTACTTGGACCTTGGTTTTGCATCGGACGACCTCCGTGACACGGCCAGCCACATTTACATGCGCTTGGGACTGGCCACATGAAAAACCTGGCTTGTGACGTCTTTGTGGCTCAAGCAAAATCGTTTTCATGTTGATTAGTTGTGTTTTTCATGTCCAGTGTTAGGATGAATGTATAACTGTATTTAAATGTTATTAAAGGCACAGGCAACAACGTTTGCATTAGCAGGCACAATATGTCAATCACAGGCCCAAAATGATCTTCTACCCTTTACACTGCAAAAAGTCATATCTAAGCAAAAAAAAAAAAAAAAAAAAAAGAAAATTCAAAGAATAGTTTTAATCAAAAGAAAAGGTTTCTTACCCCTGCTGTTTTTGCAGTGTAGATCAGAGGTACCCAACCATTTGTTTAATGTAGCACTTACATTTTTATCAGATCAATCTAAACAGCCCTTCTATAGAACTTTGAGGTTTCACATATATTAAAACAATATTTAAGCAACAACACTGGTATATTTTGCACTAAAGTGAACAGGTGGTACCTGCCCAACTTGAAGTTAAAAGCTGGTTATACCTGTAATTCTCTGCACACACAGGACGCAGAACCGGATCACAGATAAGATTTACTGCAGCCGGCTGTTTTTCTTGGCTGCTTTTAAAGAACTTGCATTGTTAAAACACAGTTATTAGAATGAAGTGGAATAACTCAGATTATAAACTGATTAAAACAAATTGAAAGAAATAAAATGGAACTATAAACTGACTGCTTTTATCTGGAGTAACTTTAAATGTATATGCCTTAAATGCCTTGATGTGACTTTTGGTGTAAAAAAGCGATTTAAATAAAATTGAGTCAAAGTGAAATGAAGTAAGCAGTTTAATCAACTAGACATAGACCTACCGTTATAACACTATAATGCTTTCTTAATATAGCAATGCTAAAATGATGTTTTTAACGACTATATTTTGTTTATTATTAGATGTAAGTTGTTTTTTCTTCATCATTATTACAGCTATTAAACCATTATGGTCACATAATCCTCCTGACCACCAAGCTTCATGGGACCTGATAAACTCACAACACAAATTGAAGGTTTCACCTACATCCTTTACATCACACAACGTTCTGGATTTGAGGTTTCTGGTCATCAGGACTTCTCTGAGTGGACGCCAGGAGGTCCAGGTTCCTCCCACAGTTAAAAAACACGCATGATAGACTAGCTGGTGATTCTGAGCATTTACGGTTGTTTTAACTCTGTTCGAGACTGGCAACTACTCATTGTTTTATTGTGTAAAAACTGTCTCAGACGGGAACGTGCTTTTATTTTCAGTCAGATCTCTTGACATTTTCAATTTAACAGAACAAAATGTAATTGTCCTGATATTTAATTCATTCTGTGTCTCAATCTGTTGTTATCGTGTGAGAAAGTCTTCAAACATCTGACAATAAGCGAATTAACTACAGAACACGAGGCTGGAGTGTTTGGTTAATCTCCATCTATCAGAGCAAGAACTGCCCACATCCACTCAGCGACTGCTGCGTGTGAACTCTCTTCATACAATATGCTATTAACCTCCGGCTATGCAAGCGCACGTTCCTTCTGTTCGGAGGCACTCGTGCTCCACCTCCCAAAAGACTGTATGTTCTTGCACAGTGTCTGTGAGAATTGAACTTGCAACCTCTCATTTCTGTACTTGCAGAGTCTGCAAACATGTGTGGACACATGCTGTTGACATGTATGCCTCACAGTCACTCAGGAAACCCCTCTGGCTTCATGAACTAATCACTCGCAGGGACCGGCATCAGAGAACAGGGCTTTCCCTCTCTTCTTCCCCCATCCACTGCGCTCTATTTCAAGACACTCTACTTATATAACAGTTGAGAGAGTGCTAATCTGGCAAGGAAGGCGAGACAGAGGAGAATCTGTTGGTTCCTACCCGAGGCTTTATATCTCACTCCCATTCACTTGTTAGGTGCAGCTGTGTTTTCTAAACCGAGGAGACAAGAAAGCTGTGTCTCCTGAACCAGGTGGGACTCAGGCGAGCGATAACGAAGCTTTCAGAGGCAGAACCTGCTCGCAAAAGTGTTATTGTCCTTGCCATCATCCTAATCAGTGGCGGGGTGCTCCAGGCGTGGGCTTGTGGGTTTGGAGCTCTGCTTGTGTGCATTTAAACATGGTGAAAGAAACTGTTTAAGAAAGACAAAGCTTTTGTCTGTGCTGTCATGCTCTTGACAAAGATGGACACATTGTGAACACAGAGGCAAAGATTTTGTGTATCTGTTTTGTCCGCCTCCTCCCCTCCTCACTGCTGTCATCGGAAGAAGCTCTGATCCAAATTAAGCTTTTCACAAAGCGATGAGCAGAAGAAAAATAGGGCATCTCCAGCAGGACTTGTTTTAGACTCAGCTTAAGCTTCGCAGGGACTGTGGTGCATGTGAATTTACAGTGCGATTATCTATTCACACATGTGGAGGAAGGACAAGCAGGGGATGCCTTTTTTACAAACATGCTGATTGTATATTAGGTTTGGTGTTAGAATTATGATTGGCTTCGTGCTCAGTAAGTATACTCTAAATAGCAGTTGCACTTTTGCATGGTGACAAATGCGTAACAACTTAAAGTAAAAAATATTACGTAATAACGAACTGATCTTTTAGACTGGGAGTTAAATAACAATGGAGGATCCATATTTGATGGTGCTATGATGATTCATTAATCACACATGCAGCTCTGTATGCCAACATCTGCGTGGAATATGGATTTATTGATGATTTGAAGATGAAAGGCTGTTGTTTCACTGCAAGACTGCAGAACACAAAGCTGAATTAATGAGCAGAACTGTTGAAGAGAAATCAAGATGCTCCTCTGTTCGTGATACTCTTTCAGTGGCTGTGTTATTGGAAATCCTGTACAGTCACGCTCCGCTGCTGTCACCTGCGTCTCGTCCCGCTGAAACATGAGAAAGAGGTGCAGAATTTACTGAACTGCAGACAGCCGAGCTGTGCATTTGCATGTGCCAGCGGGACATGTGGAACAGCATTTCACTGAGCTCTGGCACGCTTGCAGTTGTGGGAGATGACAGGCGGCGTGCTGCACGTGTTTCTGAGCATTTCAGATGTGATGTGATTGGAGAGGGATCCAGACAACAGTGACATTTCTGCATGTGCACAATGAGACATAAAGACATAAAGACCCCCCCCCCGACCCACCACCACCACCTTCCTACGTGCACGCCAAAGAAAAAAATAGTGCAGCAGTGAAGTTAGTTTTAAAATACTGTCAAATGGTAGTCTTGTTTGGTCTCTTACGCAGTCTCCGTTTTGTCTCCCGTCATTACTTCCTTGAGTCTTTACACACACCCGGCGGCTGGCTGCTCTGAGGTCCACTGTCGCTTGGTAAACTAGTTTAATCTTTGTTGGTGAGTGACAGGGTGAAGTGACGCGCAGTTGTCGCATGAGTCCATCTGGATGGGAGTCAAACATTTCTTTGGGTGCTTTTGCAGACGGTGGGGACGAGAGATGGCAAGAGCTGGACAACACTTTTTAAAGTAATCAAATTTTATCGAAAATGTTATTTTAACATAAAAACAATTCTTTGTGCCTCTTTCAAATAAATATAATTTCAAATGAAAAAAATCAAATAGCAGCCAGTTGTGGAAATGAACTCTGAGTCAATTTACTTAACTGTGTGATGACTTAATGATTTCTTTGATGAGTCATTTCATAGCCGCTCTTCCTCCCCATCATTATGTGGCCTAGGTCTGCAAATGTCTCACCTAGTGAGCCATTCGGGTTTGTTGCTTCGATTAAAGCTGCTTGACAACTTTAGATGCTATAAAACTTGAGATGATTTGAATATGAACATACTTTTAAAAAGCATCACATTACTGTTGTTGTTTTGAGCTGTTCTGGATTTTGATTTTGAGCAAAAATCAGACAAAGTCGGGAGACTGAGATGTGAACCGCTTCTACAAATAGACTAAGCTTCTCCCATGATTAAAATTCAAGAATCATCCAAAGGACAGCGTTCTTCCAAAAGTAATCAAAGATCAGAGGAAAGATCTCAAAATCTGAAAATATATTTGTCCAGCATCTGCTGTTTCTTCTTTCTTCTCCATAACAACTGGTTAGGTTTATTTAATCCTCACTGTTGAAAAGGAAAAGAGCATTTATATAAAGGTATATATTTAATCTTGCTCCAGCTTCAGAAGCAGTAACTGCTGATGCCTAGATGCCACATCAGTCCTGCTGATAATTCAATGACCTCAAGTGCAACAATATCATCAGTCAGAATAAGCAGACCAATACTTTCAGTTTAACATTTAAGCAACATTTGCTTCCAACTGTTATGTGTTTTTGCACATATTTTGACATATTACTGTTACTTAAAATCAGGGCAAATGTACTACTACTACTACAACCACAACTACTACTACTAATAATAATAAATGGAAGAAGAAGACAGAGAGCTCCCTATTCAACAATTTACATCTGTTCACAGCAGCTTCACGCCCAGTTCTGAGGTTCAACAAATGCAACGTGATATCCAGTTGGGTTGAAAATAAGGAAAACAGTGGAGCCTGGGTAATTCTGATCTGGGTCTGTGATGTCACAGTAGAGTTAAATGTGTTTGTACTTGCCCCATTATGCATGACTAAGCTGAGGAAATCTGAATAGCTCTCTTGATGAGAAATTGTCAGAACCTCCAGCCACAATCTCAGGTTGGTGTTGCATCTGTTTTCAATCCACATACAAGGAAGACTGGAATAAATAAGTACATTATTTCCTTTGCCCTGGCTGCCCATGCCAGGGTCAGGTCAAAAAGTGGGCTTCCAAACAGCCTCCAACGGAATCAAAGAGCTTCTTAGCTGTTTGTATGTTTGTTTTGTTTATGAACAGACCGTCTATTATGTTACTGGACATTACAATTAGCCAATAACTGGAGCATAACAACATTTAATGCGACTGCCAATTCCTGCGTGGGCCCTGGAAACGTAAGTAGGATAAAATATAATGTTTTTATATTGTCAAGTATAACATCAGGATAAAATAGAACAAATAAGAGACAGAACCTTGGAACTTGAAGCTCTCCAGGTGGACCCACAAGCAGAGGTCCTCGTTGTCGCACTCGCAGCTCCACGGGTTCCCACTGAGCCCCACTGAGCGCAGGGCTGGCAGCGCAATCAGGGAGCTGATGTTGAAAACCGTCAGGTTGTTCCGGCTCACGTCCAGCACCTGAAGGGCCTCGTTCTCCGCAAAAGCGTCTGGGTGAATCTCGGAGAGTCCCGGGTTGTCCGTCATCCTCAGCATCACCAGACTCGCCAAAGGTCCAAACGTCCGGTCCACAATCCGGGTTAAGGTGTTGAAGGAGAGGTCCAAGTAGGCCAGCTTGCGTAGGTTCCCAAACGTGGACTGCGATATTTCCGTCAGGGAGTTGTTGCTGCAGTCCAGGTACACCAGGTCGGAGAGGTAGTTGAGCGCAAGAGGCGGCAGCTCCGCGATGCGGTTGTTGGAGATGATGAGCTGCCGCGTGGCCAGCGGCAAGTTGACTGGGAAGGTGGTCAGGTGCTGCCCCGCGCACTGGACCACCAGCTGGTCATCACACACGCACCCGTCTGGGCAGCCAGTGGAGATAGCTGGGGATGCCGTGACCCCCGTTGCGACGAGGAGCAAAGCTATGAGACGCAGGGGTTGCGCGCTTGGCTGCGGGGCAAGACGCATGACAGCGCCGAGGGCTTCATCAACCCCGTCTGGACGGAGTCAGATGCAGCCACATTCCTCATTGAAACATCAGCTTGTTTGTCGCAGAAATGATATCCAGCGAGGTCAGACCTCGCACTTGCCTGTGGCACGCACGCGTAACGTCTCGGTGTTTTCCATATCAGTTGCGAGACTGCTGGATCCAACGCGATTTCGTCCAGTTCCAGCGATTTATCGAGCTTATTTTGATGAAAGCTATTCGCGTGTTGTAACGTCCCCTCATGTGCAGCTCGCGGTGATTGCGGTCAGTTGTCCCTCTTCCACGCTCCATATGAAACCGAGTCCAAATGGGGGGCTGACATGTGCGGTAGATAGGGGTGGGGGAGCTGTGGAGCGATCTCACGGTTTGGAGTGAGCTGGAACGCAACGCAAAACATGTAATGACACATGGAGGGCACCAGTGTCCACATAGGCTAAAGGTCACCTGTGGTGCACCTGAGAGGTCTCCAGGCATCAGGTGTGCTTCTCTGCACAAGGCTGCGTCCATATATCCACACATACATTACGCTTTTTTCGGACTCCATTGTGGGTGCAAACCCTCCATCATCATGTCTCAGCTGTATGAAGGTGCATCAATACCTACATGCGTATTGCTTGTGTGGCAAGAAGTCAAACTCCAACCTTCAAACCAGCAGAAGGAGGGACACGCTGACATGGGTCAGGAGTATCCCTGTGCCTCGGTTTTATTTTATTTTTCCTAATTTCTCTAGTCTCAGTGTGGAGTCCCGAGTCTATTCTTGATTCTGTGTGTAGGTGTTGAAGTGCTGAATCAGACTCAGTCTGATGGAGGAGGAGGAGGAGGAGGAGGAGGAGGAGGAGGAGGAGGAGGAGGAGGAGGAGGAGGAGGACAGACGTGCTGCTGACAAGTCCATGAAAGAAATGATCACCAAGCCAACGGCTAACAAGCTGCTGCACTCAGACCAAGCTTCAAATGCCTCTCTCTCTCTCTCCCATACACACTTAAACATCCACAAAGTGAGGTTTAACTGTTTGTTTACACTGTGTGGAGTGACACGTGGACTGAACCAGTCCCCACAGCTGTCTGCTTTCAGACACGTCCAGTGAACCTCTGAGGACATCTAGTGACCAACTCCTCAAAACGCTTTGTGCTAAAGTGGCCACGCACTTGTTGTGTGAGCAGTCTTTATTGGAGCAGTTTGTAACTTTGTGAATGCTGCCAGTGAGTTTTGGTTGTTTGAATTTATCCGCATTGATTTTGATTACATACAATGTGCTGGTGTAAACAAGTAGATAAAAACAAAGTAAACTTTATTGTTGCAAGCTGCAATATCTATCAAAACATCATGCTTTATGACAGGATATGCAAATATGCTTATAAAGAGTAACACAAGATTAAAAGTCACTCACTTTGGTTTTGGCAACCACCATTAGTATGTCAGACTTGACTGGTAGCTCCACCACGAAGCAGGCTCTAGAAAACACAACTTTATTTTTTTCTTGACTGTAATCTACCACATCTACATCCACATATATACACACACATAGACTCACTTTTTCATATTTAAGACTCTGACGTCATTGCAAGGAGGAGGTGGGGCCAGCAAATAAATAAATGTAATAAATATAGTCTCTATAGAGTTATAGGGCTTGCGGCTGGTTGATGAGACATATCTAAGGCTTATTGGCGCTCGGTGATTGCTGTGAACACGCTGCAACACTGCTGACATGAAACGAAGGCGGTTTCTGGACGTTACCTCCACGCCCGCCCCTGCGTGTGACGTAACACCCGCTCGGAAGTATGGGAAAGTCCGGTGAGTCTGGTTTCTGTCGCTCCGCAGGCGTCTGGATCCGACAAAGTCGCTCGAGCGGTCAGGTAAATGCTTTTATCGTTGTTATTGCTGTCATTTATTTAAAAACTCCCGACTTTGGCATTCGCTTCTAATCGTTATTTGCTCGGTGGTGTTTATTTTGTCCTATTAGGGGTCATATTCTAAAGAAAGGGAATGTTTTTATTTTATAAATTCTGCCTTTTTGTATGGGACACCTGGCCATGAAGGTCGTCAGGGCCAGGAAAAAGCACAAGGTGGAGATGAGCAGAAAATGCCACCTGTCAGAGCACCAGCATTTAAATGAAGCATCATGTCAGTGGAGAAATGAATGTCTGATTGACTGAAATACATCTTTGGGACGTCTTTCCTCCCTTGAACAGCAGGTCTGTTCCAGCTCCTGTTAATATTAAATGATCCTTGGTGACATGTCCTGTAGAAGAGACTTTTTTGTACATTTGAAGGTGGTGCTCCTGCAGAGGTTAAAGAGTCTACTCACAATGATCTTGGTTCTAGTAACAACTGCTTTCAGGAAACGTTTGGTTGTATTTTGTTCATTTGGTTGTGCGTCGTTTAAGTTTTCTTTGCTTTCACATTTGACCTCTAAAGGACAGAAAATCAAGGTAAGTGCAGCCAAAGTCACGTTTCTGTAGCTTCATGATCTGTAGTGAAATATGAAAACGGAGGTATTTTCACCAGAGTTTGTGCTTTGATTACAAGAAGTGTTTACTAGTGGAAAACCAGCCTCCTCATCAGTTTCTCTAAAAACCCTGTCAATGTTCCCCTTCTTCTGTTATTTCAATAATTTGTACAATTATTAACTAAAGGTAGAAGGACGTTTCAGCAGTCGGTCTTAAAAAAGACTCAGATGTTGCAGCCGTGTATGTGAACATATCATTTTTACCTCTGTAAGAGAACTTTTTATCTCTGTTAAATAAGTACGTTGCTCAGAAAAAGCCTGTTTTCTGTTCCCAGTTTCATCATATCCCTCCTGCACCTTTCAGACAAGCGTGACATTAATGACACCTAAAGCAATGGTCCGAAATGATTTTGCCATCCTATTTATTAAATTGTTATGTTGTAATGATCCCAGCAGATCTGGATCCAAATGACACGTCACATTACAGCCACTAAACGATGCTCAGTGACTGATCTGCATTCATTTTGATGTGTTTTATCAGACTAAACACTTTCAACGACACAGTTTTCCCTGAACCATGAAGTCACTTTTGTAGAACAATAATATGATCTTTGTGGTTAATTCTGGTCTACTTTCATACTCGCCATGTTTATCCTCTTTCTAGACACAAATCAGACAAAAGCTTTCAGATAAAGAATTGAATCATTCCTGCACAAATCTGCCTGGACTTCATCAGGTTGATAAGTTTGCACACATGCAAGTATTTATTCTTATTCACTAACGTCGCTCAGTGTGTTTTTAAACACAGTTAAACATTTGCATGTTGCTCTTTGCACTTCTCCTGCTTTTTCTTACATGTTGCAGCTGCAGCTTTGTCACCAAATGCCACCTGTCAGAGCATCAGAAGACCCTCTGAAGGTGAAGTTCACCTGCTCACTTTCTTGTCTGTTGATTTAGTGCAACACAAATGATTGACCTGGTACCCGCCTTCAACCAGTGTAGAATAAACAGAACATTTAAGTCTATTTGAATATAATGTTGTAACATTTGAGATTTGAAATAATCAAACATATCAACATGGATCTGCTGAGCAGAACCGTAGAAAAGTTGTTGGACACAAAATGAAAGAAAGAGTCTCAGGTTGTAATCAAACATTTGTATTATTTATTGATTTTATGAAAATCAGAGAGAAGATCTGGTGAAGACCAGAATCTGTCTGATGGAGAGACGATCTGGCGGAGAGATGATCTGGCGGAGTGAAGATCTGGCGGAGAGACGATGTGGTGCAGACCAGAGTCAGGTGGAGACCAGAGTCAGGTGCAGACCAGAGTCAGGTGGAGAGCAGAGTCAGGTGGAGAGCAGAGTCAGGTGGAGAGCAGAGTCAGGTGGAGAGCAGAGTCAGGTGGAGAGCAGAGTCAGGTGGAGACCAGAGTCAGGTGGAGAGAAGGTGAGGTTGGCTGATCTACTGGTTTCCAGCAGTTTTCTCTCTGCTGGAACGTCTACGAAACCAGCCGGTCACAGTTTTCTTCTTCACCACCTTTTCTGTCTCTTTATTCTCTTCTTTTTTCTTTTCTTTCAGAGGTTTTTCATCTTTTTCTCTCTTCTCATTGTCTCTTTCTCCCTTGATGATGTTCATGTCTTTTTCTTCTCTCTTATCTGACTTTTGTTTCTTGAACATCGTTAAGAAACTTCTCTTCTTCTTCTCCTTTTTTACAGTCTCTGGAAGCTCCCCATCGTTCTCCATCTCTCTCCTGAGTTCTGTACACTCTGTCTCTACGTCTTCTCTGGTTTCACAGTTTTTCATCTGTTCCAGTTCCTTCCTGCTCATTTCCAGTTCTTTCTTCTCCTCCATCAAAATCTCTCTCTCTCTCTGGAGCCTCTTCTTCTCTTTCTGCAGTTTCCTCTCATTTTCCTGTTCTTGAACCTTCATCTCAGCTTTCTTCATGTCCATGTTGCTCCACAACAGCTGCAGATCTTTTGTTTTGACATCCAGATCAGCTGTTGCAGCTTGCAACACTTCCATGTCCAACGCGTGCTGTTTCTTGCCCTCTATCAGTTTCTTTTCTTCTCTTTGCAAGCTTTCCTTCTGCTCTTTCAGCTCCATCCTTTCCCTCTCATTTTCTTCTTTCGTTTGTTCAGTCTGTCTCTTGATTTCTTGCAGTATCTTTTTCTCATTTTCAACCTCCTCCCCTTCGTTCTTCAACAGCTGCCTTTCACTCTGCAGTTGTGTTAAAGCTTCCTTGAACTTCAACCAGGCTCTTTCCTGCTCCTGCTTGTTTTCAAGAGTCGTCTCCGTTTTGGACTCCTCCAGTATTTGATTTTTGCTGTGGAGAGCTTGATTCTCCTCCTGCAGCAGTTGAAGTTGCTCTCTTAGTTTCTGTCTCTCTGAGTACAGGTTCTGGCTGATCAGCAGAAACCTGTCCCGTTCCTCTTCCAGCTCTTTAACACTCTGTCCAAGTTTCTCGTTGTAGTTTTGCAAGAAATTGTTCTCTGCTCTGCACTCTTCAATTTCCATTTGGATTTGGCCGAGATCGTCCGAGACCTGGGATTGAGCACCGTCACGAGGAGAGCTCCGAAATCCTGGTCCTGGACGTCCTCTAAAAGCCATTTCCGCTGTCAAAAGAAGGTGCTGAAGCGTTTTCTGAAGGGGTTTTCGAGACGTAGACGTCGTTTTCACCAAAGAAGCTTGCAACAGGCAGTGTCTTGAAGGTCCAAGGAACTACAGATGTGTGCAGAATTCTCCTCTGTATTTATAGGGAACCTACAGGATGTGTTGACGGTCGGAATTCTAGAACGTTTGTCATGGCGACCTTTGTTGTGACCTCACAGTGGATCTGCTGATCAATGCGGCTCCACCCACCATTAAAAAAGCAGAAGTTGGCTTTTAACTGTAATCCATGAAATTATGATAAATAATCCTTTGGGATTAAATGTGATTTGAATCTTCATAGGTTTTAAAGTTATTAAAATTGTAACATGTGTTTGAAGCACCAAATGACCTTTAACCTGCAGTCATGAGGCTGTTATCAATGTCCACTCTGACAGAAGATGAACTTTTCCCTCCAACAGCGTATTTTTGATGATTATAGTTGCTGTTGTGTCATTTATTGTTTTGGCTTTTAGAGCGAACAAAGTAGAATTGGAAATCTGTTTATAAAAATGTCATTATAACAGAGGATTCACACACATTTTTCTCATTTTTTGCTAGATTTTAAAGTGGTGGTTTGTGATGTTACATGATGGAAACATGTAGAGAGAAAACCAAACTGGTCCAAGTCATGTGGGTCCATGCAGAAAATAACTTTTAATCTGTAATAAAGATGTGCTGCTGGAAAACTAATTAATATTTGTTGTGCTGATTTAATCTGAGATGACAGAATCAAAAGTCAAACGCTGAAATGTTTTTCCACAGAGCTGGACGCCAAGGCTGCAACACCAGTGACAGAAGACTCTGCAGCTGTGTCCAAGAGACCTGGATTCTCGGGTTGGTCCAGTCTGCACTCGGTCTGCACTCGGTCTGCACTCGGTCTGCACTCGGTCTGCACTCGGTCTGCACTTGGTCTGCACTCTGTCTGCACTCTGTCTGCACTCGGTCTGCACTCAATCTGCACTCAGTCTGCACTCAGCTCTTTCAGCTCTTCCAGCATAAATCAGCTCGGCATCGTGACATTTATGGCCCTGACTTTCCAAATTAAACATTGTGGAAGTAAGTTCAAAGTGGAAAAGGGACATTTCAAGACATCCTGTCTGGTGTATCCACATTGCATGGAGTCCAAACTGTCCAGGATCGACCTGGCCGACACGCTGCCAGAGCAGGTCCAGGACCTGTTCAACAGGAAGTATGGGGAGGCCTATGGCATCAAGTACCCCGTCCAAGTGCCTTACAAGAACAACCCGGACTCGGTCGTCATTGAGGGGCTTAGGAAGTGATTTTGGGACTAATCGGTTGTTCATCTATTTTACCGGCACATTGCCGAGTCACTTTACTGAAGAAGGCCTACGCCTTGATAAGCGCTGAGGAAAATCATTTCTTCCTTTCAGAGACAAACCTTCCTAATTTCCTGACAGATGATGACGACATTAACCACATGGGTGAGAAAGTGGTCCTGCGAGAGCAAGTCAAAGTGCTGTTCAAACGATCAAACAATTGTGTTTCCAATAAAATGAACGTACGCCACAACAGCGCCAAATGAGAAACGGCTTTGCTAATGGTGTGGGGCCAAGGAGGCGTGTCTGTGTGTGAGAAAAAGGGAGGATAGAATAAATAAAACAGGACAAAACACCAGCTCAGTTAAAAACTAATCTGCTGAATCTGAATCCAAATCATACTAATCGTAAATAAGAGTCGTGAAGAAATACTCTTTTTAATTATGGTACAAATAGAATAATTATCCTTAACTGGGCAAAACTGGAGGGCTTTGAGTATATGAGAATCTGCTATGACTCATGAATTTTTTGTTTTAATTGTGTAAAGCAACTTATGTTGCACAAGTTGCAAGAAAAGTGCTTTACAAATAAAGTTTGATTGATTGGTGTAACACACAGTGGCATAGCGAGCGGCGACAAGCTGGTGTAAGCCTGCTTACAGCCCCCCAGCTCAGCCGCCATGTGTCGGAGTTCACCCCGGTGAACGAGAGGGTCACTTCCTTATGCTTTTGGGTTAGGGAAAGGTCATTTACTGTTGTTTGTGCCTACGGGCTAAACAGCAGTACAGAGTACCTGGTCTTCTTGGAGTCCTTGGAAGGGGTACTTGATAGTGCTCCAACTGGGGACTCCATTGTTTTACTGGGGGACTTTAATGCTCATGTGGGCAATGACAGTAATACCTGGAGGGGGGGGTGATTGGGAGCAGTGGCGTTCCGACATCCCTTCCGGCGAGGAAGCAGAGGCTGGGGAAGCTGCTGACCGCAACTGGGGAAATTGTCGGACGGTGGAAGGAATACTTTGAGGATCTCCTCAATCCCACCGACATGCCTTCTGGTGAGGAAGCAGAGGCTGGGGAATCTGCGGTGGACTCTTCACCCAAGCCGAAGTCACTGAGGTAGTAAGTAAACTCCTTGGTGGCAGGGCACCGGGGGTGGATGGATGTGTCTGGATGTTGTAGGGCCTTCTTGGTTGACATGCATCTGCAACGTTGCATGGAGGTCGAGGACAGTGCCACTGGAGTGGCAGACTGGGGTGGTGGTCCCTCTGTTTAAAAAGGGGGACCAGAGAGTCTGTTCCAACTATAGGGGGGATCACACTTCTCAGCCTCCCTGGGAAAGTCTACCTTCCATCCACCTTCATCCACTTCTGCATCTTTTTCATCACAGAAAACCAGGCGGTGCTAAAAAGGTTTTTGATCATGTCTGTTCTTAAATATTATTACTGTGATGAACCTGAATCTTTCACATAAATCATAGGAGGACCATTTCAGACTTTTATGGTCCAAGTAGCTCCTGGTGGTTGAAGAAAACTGTCAGTTTCTGTCTCACGTCTGTTTTATTTCATGTTGGAAACCTGAAAGAGGACAAACGTTCTCACCAAAGTTCCCGTAAAATGACATTGTTGTCCCGTCTCTCCCGTGACTCCCGTCTCTCCCTCGACAAGTCCTCCAAAACGTTTTCTACCCTCCAATCAGACCGGTTTGACTGAGTGCTGGTGGTCAGCAGCCTCCAGACTTTGACTGATGCATAATCAGGGATTCATATGATTCATATATGTATATGTGTATATATATATATATATATATATATATATATATATATATATATATATATATATATATATATATATATGTATGTATGTATGTATGTATGTATGTATGTATATATATATATATATATATATAATATCTATA
>CM026207.1:26712405-26864099 GCA_014839995.1 Xenentodon cancila
CAATATGACGTTGGTCTAGCTAAAAAAAATCATAGACCATTAGAAAAAAGGAAGAGTTTAAAGCCAGAGCTAAACAGTAGACATAAAGTCTGCTTTGATGTTTGATATATATTCTTTTTATCTGAGTCTATAAGTTCTTAAACCCAGAATCAACTCTCAGTGTGAATGTTCCTGGTCTGGACTGGTGTTCCTCAGGGATCTGCACCTGTTGCACTGAGATAAATATATGTTGGATAAATATATGTTGGAAAATGGCATTATAAGGTGTTAACATCATGCTTGCATTTATTAGTGCTGCATAACTGTCAAGGTGAAAATTATATATATTTTACAGTATTCCTGCCACCTGGAATGGCATTCTCATTCTTCTAAACATTTTTGAGAAGAAGTCACTAAAACATTATCTTGTTTCTTGGATTGCCTCATTCCATTATCTCCCAAGCTTTGCATATTAGGAGATTGATCAGATTTACTAGGAATATACTTCTGCTCAAAGTCCTACCTATCACCAAGAAAATTATCTTCCTAAGCTGGAAATCAAAAAACAGCATACATTTATCTCTCTAAAAAACTTGTTATTAGAGCACATTTCTTTCGCCACTCCATTGCCTGCTTCCACTGACACAACCGAGCCACAATTCATTTGGTCAGATTTCACTGAGTTTGCAACCTAATACCTCTAGCTGTATGAATATAGTCACCTCTGTCTAGACGTCTCAGTTAATGCTGTAGCAAATAAGTTGACATTACATGCTTGCTTAATAATAAACATCTGCTTATTTGTAGAAAATATAATGACATTGTATGCTCAATAGTAACCAACTGCTTATTTATTCATTTGCAGAATTAAAGGACTTCATACTATGTGTTGTAACTAGGAGTGAAAAATTATGCTATGGAATAACTATCTGGTGCATGAGATGGCAAGTATTGTTGTGATCTAACGGTCTGGTGGAATAACTGTCTGATGGACTAACTGTCTGGTCTAACCGTCTGGTCTAACTGTCTGGTGGACTAACTGTCTGGTCTAACTGTCTGGTCTAACTGTCTGGTGGACTAACTGTCTGGTCTAACTGTCTGGTCTAACTGTCTGGTGGACTAACCGTCTGGTCTAACGGTCTGGTCTAACTGTCTGGTGGACTAACTGTCTGGTCTAACTGTCTGGTGGACTAACTGTCTGGTCTAACTGTCTGGTCTAACTGTCTGGTGGACTAACCGTCTGGTCTAACGGTCTGGTGGACTAACTGTCTGGACTAACTGTCTGGTCTAACTGTCTGGTGGACTAACTGTCTGGTCTAACGATCTGGTGGTCTAACTGTCTGGTGGACTAACTGTCTGGTGGACTAACTGTCTGGTCTAACGGTCTGGTGGACTAACTGTCTGGTGGACTAACTGTCTTGTCTAACTGTCTGGTCTAACTGTCTGGTGGACTAACTGTCTGGTCTAACTGTCTGGTCTAACTGTCTGGTGGACTAACTGTCTGGTCTAACTGTCTGGTCTAACTGTCTGGTGGACTAACTGTCTGGTCTAACTGTCTGGTCTAACGTCTGCGGACTAACTGTCTGGTCTAACTGTCTGGTCTAACTGTCTGGTGGACTAACTGTCTAGTGGACTAACTGTCTGGTCTAACTGTCTGGTCTAACTGTCTGCTGGACTAACTGCCTGGTCTAACTGTCTGGTCTAACTGTCTGGGGACTAACTGTCTAGTGGACTAACTGTCAGGTCTAACTGTTCGGTCTAATTGGTGGACTAACTGTCTGGTCTAACTGTCTGGTCAAACTGTCTGCTGGAATAACTGTCTGGTCTAACCGTCTGGTCTAACTGTCTGGTGACTAACTGTCGGTCTACTGTCTGGTGGACTAACTGTCTGGTCTAACTGTCTGGTCTAACTGTCTGGTGGACTAACTGTCTGGACTAACTGTCTGGTCTAACTGTCTGGTGGACTAACTGTCTGGTCTAACTGTCTAGTGGTCCTAACTGTCTGGTGGACTAACTGTCTGGTGGACTAACTGTCTGGTCTAACGGTCTGGTGGACTAACTGTCTGGTGGACTAACTGTCTTGTCTACTGTCTGGTCTAACTGTCCTGGTGGACTAACTGTCTGGGTCTAACTGTCCTGGTCTAACTGTCTGGTGGACTAACTGTCTGGTCTAACTGTCTGTCTAACTGTCTGGTGGACTAACTGTCCTTGTCTAACTGTCCTGGTCTAACTGTCTGCTGGACTAACTGTCTGGTCTAACTGTCTGGTCTAACTGTCTGGTGGACTAACTGTCTAGTGGACTAACTGTCTGGTCTAACTGTCTGGTCTAACTGTCTGCTGGACTACTGCCTGGTCTAACTGTCTGGTCTAACTGTCTGGTGGACTAACTGTCTAGTGGACTAACTGTCAGGTCTACTGTTCGGTCTAATTGTCTGGTGGACTAACTGTCTGGTCTAACTGTCTGGTCTAACTGTCCTGCTGGAATAACTGTCTGGTCTAACTGTCTGGTCTAACTGTCTGGTCTAACTGTCTGGTCTAACGGTCTGTGGACTAACTGTCTGGACTAACTGTCTGGTCCTAACTGTCTGGTGGACTAACTGTCTGGTCTAAAGGTTTGGTGGTCTAACTGTCTGGTGGACTAACTGTCTGGTCTAACTGTCTGCTGGACTAACTGTCTGGTCTAACTGTCTGGTGGACTAACTGTCTGGTGGACTAACTGTCCTGGACTAACTGTCTGGTCTAACTGTCTGGTGGACTAACTGTCTGGTCTACTGTCTGGTGGACTAACTGTCTGGTCTAACTGTCTTGTGGACTAACTGTCTGGTCTAACTGTCTGGTCTAAACTGTCTGGTCTAACGGTCTGGTGGGACTAACTGTCTGGTCTAACTGTCCGGTGGACTAACTATCTGGTGGACTAACTGTCTGGACTAACTGTCTGGTCTAACTGTCCGGTGGACTAACTGTCTGGTGGACTAACTGTCTGGTGGACTAACTGTCTGGTCTAACTATCTGGTGGACTAACTGTCTGGTCTAACTGTCTGGTCTAACTGTCTGGTCTAACGGTCTGGTGGACTAACTGTCTGGTCTAACTGTCTGGTGGACTAACTGTCTGGTCTAACTGTCCGGTGGACTAACTATCTGGTGAACCTAACTGTCTGGTCTAACGGTCTGGTCTAACTGTCTGGTGGACTAACTGTCCTGGACTAACTGTCTGGTCCTGTCTGGTGGATTAACTGTCTGGTGGACTAACTGTCTGGTCTAACTGTCTGGTCTAATTGTCTGGTGGACTAAAAACTGTCTGGACTAACTGTCTGGTCTGTCTGGTGGACTAACTGTCGAGTATTTGTGTAAAAGTGTTGAAGTTGATGTCATGAGCAGAGTTTTCAGTTTTCAGTTTTCTACCAGAGACGATGCAGCTGACTGTAGTTCTGTTATCGTTCATCAGAGCAACACAAACCACACTGAGACACAAACCACTGACACAAACAATCGCTCATGTTCACCACTCAGTTACACCTGTTCAATATCTCTGTTAAAAGTTTCCACTCATTCAATATCTCCAACAAATACATCCAGTCATGTACAACAGTTACTGCTCCTCTTTTAATCCTGCTTTAGTTTGGACTAAAAACACCATCACAACCATCTGATCATGGTTGCTTTTAGTTTTACACAAATAAAACCTCAAATCAACAACATACAACTGTTTTATTGTTGGTTTCATCAGAATTCAGAGAAAAACATCAAACCATCCATCCTAAGTACCCTATGATCCAAAAGCCTTTAGATCCACCTTCAGCAGTAAAAAGTTGAAGTTGTGGTTTCTGTCTGACTTCATCAGTGTCTCACATGGTTGTGGAGGAATTCTGGTCCGTTCGTCTTTATGTTCTTCACAAAGTCAAAAGTTCCAAATGAATGTTTTAAGTTATTAAGACACTTCTGGTTTTATTTGAAAACACAAACTAGATTTGATGTTTTTACCAGAAAATTGGTTAAATCAGGAGAATCCTGCAGCAGTTCTTCTAGAACAAGCTCCCACCTCCATCTTCATGATAAACCTGGACAGAACCAGAAAGGAGGAGCAGCTGCTCTGTTTAGTGACTCCCTTCAATGGAGACAAATGTCTCATGACAACGATGCTTCATTTGAATGTGTGTCTTCAGTGGACATCCTCGTCCCGCGTGTTGTCTACAGGTCACCTAAGTACCATGAACCTTCTCTGATGATTTTCTGGACTGCTGTCTGTCATCTGTGTTGATTTGGATTGTGTGAGTGTGTTGGGGATTTTAACGTCCATGTTGACAACCCTCAGGACATTTGGAAAAAGGAATTGTGTTCTTGATCATTTAGAACTCAACATGTGATTGTAAAAACACACAACAAAGGGCATCATCTGGACTTAATAATATCCAAATGTCTGAACATCTGTGATGTTGTGGGGACAGATGTTGCTCCGTCTGACTATTCTTGTGTTTTCTTTGAGAGTTTTATTAATGTCAACAGAAACTTCCAGACAGAGATCATCAAGAAACGGTACATAGATAATAATACCAGAGAAATGTTTATCCAGATCTCCTCCTCACCCCTCCCCCACTTACTTTCAGTTAAGTCAAATCACCATGGAAACGATGTTTGTTGAAAATGAGTCAAATGTGGAGATGTGAGTTCAAACTGTGACATTTTGTTGTGAGGTAAAAATTTATTTTTAAACACTTAAAATATGTCCAAAAACACAGAAAAACATAACATGTCCACTTTAACTGTTAATGAATAAAACTTAATGATGTTCAAACAGTTTTACAACAAGACACAAAAAGAAAAAATTCAATGATCAAATGTTTTAATTTAAATGCTCTAAAACATTTCATCAGACTTTCTAACATTTATAAAGATATTTCATAATAATAAAACTGATTCAGACTGAATAAATGTCTGTTTTTATTCCATAATAATAATGTCATGTGTATTGAGTGTTTTGTTTGAATAATAATTAAATAATGAGCTGATGTGAGCTGCTCCTCCCGAACTCTGACTGGTTTCACGTTTATCTTCGGAGCTGCTTTCATCCCGTCTCTACTGACTGTGGAAGCAAAGCAGCACAACAGCGACATCTTCAGGTTGTTCTTGAGAAGCTGCTCTGACAACATTAGTGGGACTTTGTCAGACACTACGGCAGGAATCACTAACTACATTTATTCAAGGGCCGGTGTTTTACTCTGCAGACACTGTGAGGACCAGATAATCCCATTAAACAAAATACTACTGATACTTTATCATAAATAATATAAGTAAGTGATACGAAGTAATATCCTTCCAATTTTAAGTCGTTTTTAGTACTAACAGAAGGCAATCATTGGTACATCAAAACACAGAATACATGTACAAAAATGTGAAATTCTGCATTTTTAATAGTGATTTTCTCCCTTTAAATGCACTAAATTTACATGTACATACAAACTTAAGACAGGTGACAGCAAGATCGAAGAGAACATGAAGACATTTATGTGGGAAAAATTAGGAAAAAAGTCTGCCAGATTTCCCGGATTTATCCATTCCCAGGAATGTCATTGGATTCCAAAATTCATTTCCATTGTTATGCTGATGATACGCAGGTTTGTCTATGACACCAGATGAAACAGAACTAAATGGTTAGTACTTTAGTGTGTTAGGACCAGTAGTCACAGCTGCAGCCGCAGGACCATGTGGCAGAAATTTACTGGAATCCAATGAGAGAGTAAACAGTTTCAAGTTTAACACAAAGGGTTTATTTACAAGATACACGTTGATCAGACGTGCAGAGAAGTCTCGCAAGGAGAGTTCTGCCATGAAGAAGAGGAGAGAAGTATTTATATGTTCTGAACCAGTAAACGTCACATGGGTCACAACTATATGGCCCCCTAAAAGACAGAGCATATTGTTTCACAGGAATAACTCCTGAAAGACCCCCTTACTGCTTATCAGACTTAAAGAGGAGGAAGGCAGATGCCTTATCAAGGTGTTAAATCTAAGAGCATGGGAAACAGAAAAGTCTGTTCTCTCTGTCATAAAATTATCGGGCTACACAGTCAAAAGACAAAAGGACAGGCTCGTACTTAAAGAATACTCACTTAGGGTCGGATTAAGTTTAAAAGTTTAAACTGCTAAGTAGAAGAAGTAATTCAAAATAGTACTATGTGAATATAATATTTCTCTCACAACCAGACTAGACCAGCTGGTCTTCAACACAGCTTCATCCTAGATCTGCTGCTGTAGACCTGCTGCAGAGGGACCAACATGATCCACTGACTGGGTCCCTTCACCTCCTTTGTTTCTCTTTCCCCTCTTCAGCTCAGTCCGCAATTATTAAAAGTATCCCATAAGTATATTTGTGGTCCATTGTTCTTGTAGTTTGTTGTGCTGATCTGTTCCCTCTTTTTCTCTTCTGTACATGTTTGCAGACCAGAACCTCAGGAGCTGCATGCTGACCTGCAGTCCCACCTCTGACCATCCCAGTGTTACCTCCACCTGTCTGTATAGATATTTCTGTTGGAGACCTGCTGACATCTTGACCGGATGTCCTCGTGTGTGTGGATCATCAACTACCCCTATATCACCCATATATACATAAAAGTCTTAAGCCTTCAGCCTTATGATCACCTTATGATCTAGTTCCGGAACCAGGTTTCTTCCATCTTAAAAGGGGAGTTTTTCTTGCCACTGTTTGGTTTAAGGTTTTTCTTCCACTTGGGAAGTTTTTACCTGCCGTTGTTTATGTAATAATTGCTCGGGGGTCATGTTCTGGATCTCTGGAAAGCACCTAGAGACAACTTGTGTTGTAATAGACGCTATATAAAGAAAATTGAAATTGAAATTGAAATTGAGTTTTGACACAAACTGCCAGAACTGAGACAGAGTCTGGATTCATACTCAGAGAAAAGCAACAACAAACAAGTTGTCCTGAATTCTCCATCATTTGTTCTCCCTAACTTCTACCACTAGATGGCAGCCTTGTTTTAGTAATAGTGTTCCCATTTAGTCAGGCAGTAAGCAGGACAGCTAAGGAGTCCTTAACACGTCCTCTGTAGATTGTGTCTTTCATTTCTGTCCAACTTCCAAGCAGGAACCAGTTAATGAGTCCATGATTAAGATAAGTTGATGTAAATGTCAGTTGATCTGCTGTTGTTGTGTTATGTGCAGCTGACTTCAAAGTGCACGTAACAACCTTTGAGCAGTTTAAGTTTTATAATTTCTGTGTTTGTCAGTATGAAGTTAAGTCTAATGTTTGTGTTTTGATACCAGAAATGTTGGAAGTCCTTTACAGTTGATGTGTGTCGGCTACATAATGTCTATACGTTTATGGTTGTTTGGCTGATATTTATGCTGATATTAAACTTAAACTCCCAGGATGATGTTGTTCAAAATATTTGTTTATATTTGTGTCAGAAGATGCTGATGCTGGTTTATTTTGTCCTACTAGACACCGTTGCTGTCTTCCCTGTGTTTTGGCTGCATACCAGTCCGGCTTGCTGACCATGATAAAGTCCAGCGGTAAACTGCACTCCCAGCTCCCGTGTCCCTTTCTGACCGGAGGTCCATTGTAGATGAGGAAGTGGGCCTGAGTCTTCGCCGTCTCAGTTGTTGTGCCAACCACATCTGAAAGTTTTCCAAAACAAGTGGAACTTTCTTTCATCGAGGTGGATGTTTGTAGAGATGTCAAACCTCAACATGAAGATGATGGACAGGCTGAAGACGCAGCTGAAGAAGAAGCAGCTGAATATGGACGTGTGACGTTGACGTCAAGCTGTTGGACAGCGATGTTCTCTGACAATCTGTGGAGTAATCGACTGTTTGGTGTTTGTGGTAGATGTGGTAGAATTGACAATAAACTTGACTCTGACTCTGACTCTGAGTAGTTTGTTTCCCTAACCGGGCTGATAATGAGATACTGATGTGCTCCTGATTAGGATCTTGATTTGAGAACAACAAAGTCTTTTGGTCAGAGTTCCTGACTAGTTCCGTGTTTCCTGGTGTGACTGTCTCTTTCCCAGCTGCACATGTCCGGTCTGTCCACTGCATTAACGGTCTCACAGCAGCTGTCTTAGCAGACAGTTCTGGAGGACGTCAGGACACTCTCCACCTCACCGCTGAAAAGAAGTCAGCACAGCAGCGCTGAGGCCGGCCTGTTTCAGCCTCCTCATAAATACAGGCGCTGGTGAGTCCTAATAACCATGCTGGCTGTGGTCATGGTCCACGTGACCTCACCAACTCCACAGCTGCTCCTCTAATGAAGAGGGGAAGAGGACTGTGAGCTCCCCTCCTGAAGTCCACCATGTCTCTTTACCACATCCATGTCCAGGTTGGTCGTATCAGGTCAGTTAAAGTCCTTCCTCCTCCCCCCTACTATTCTAACATCCTCACATTCCCTCAGTATTCTACATGGACTCGTCGTTGTTGGAGATCAGAGCAACAACAGCTGTGTCTTCAGCAAACTTCAATACCGTCGTCTGGACACCTTGCAGATCCATCATACGTGAGCAGTGAGTTCAGGAGGAGGATCAGGACCAGCCCTTGTGGAGGGTCGGTGTTTGTATGATGGTGGCTGATGTTTCATTTAATCATTGATTGTTTTTCTATCAAAGCTCCAAAATATGTTTGTAGATTTCAGTGTTTCTGCATCACGTGACCCAGATTTGTTTCATCTGCTGTCAGATTCACATGAAGACCATGAAACCTCACAGCAGCTTCAGCTGAGCTGTCAATCAGCAGCAGCAGTCTCATCTGTGGGCCGCAGGGGCTGATGGGAGCTCTGAGGAACTGTTAGGAAGCACGTGGCCCTCGTCTGAGCTCACAGCTCGTCCTTGTTGGGCCTCAGCTGCATCAGAGCGCCACTTCTCCCCAGGTTCACCAGAGGAAACATCACTGCACAAAATGCTTTTCCTCCCAGCTGCTGCTCTGTGCTGTCTGTGTTCAGGTGAGTGTTTCCAGCCAATCAGGAGCCAACAAACTCCACCTGGAACAAACACTGTCTCACTGACCTTCACCTGTCCGCCTGTGTCTCTGCAGCGCTGGTCGCCATGGCAGCAGAGCTGCTCCAGAAGGATTTAACACTGACCAGGAGACTTGGTGACAGTGTCTCCTTCAGCTGTGGACAATCTGACCAGTGTTCTAGCAGCTATGTGTACTGGTACCAGAAGAAAGAATCAGAAACATTTAAACTGATTCTTCGTTTTTATAAAAATGATGGTTCCATAACTTCAAGTTACGGTCATCCTCAGGTAGCAGATTTCTCAGCAGTGAAAACACAGAACGGCTGTGAGTTGAAGATAGAGAAAGTTAAAGAGGATCATTCAGCCACCTACTACTGCTCCTGTTGGAAGTCTGGTTCCCACAGTGAGAAATAATCCCTGCAGCCTGAACAAAAACCTCCAGATGAACAGATGTCAAACAGAGTTTGTGACAGGAAGAGAGCAGTAAACCACAGCCCAGGTTCAGGTTCACCAACTGCCGTCACTGTGCCACATGTGGTGTCGGCGTTACTGCTGCAATGCATAACATACTGCTGTGTGTTATAACCCCACTTCTTTCATCAGCACCATACAGATAGCCATGTCCTCATTCCACATGGGCCACTATTTAGGTGCTGAGTGGTACAACTACCCCCTTTACCTCGAGTCTGAAGAAACCAATAGAATGCTTGATTACTTGGGTTATTCGTTTAATCCTGTAGGCACGACATGGTCAGAAGGTACATATGGATGGGAACCTTCAGCGCAATATTGGTCAACAGTTCTTAAAATGACAAAGACAACCATAAAAGGTGCTCCCGTGCTTGTCCTGTCATTTAACACAACCTCTAATCCCCTAGCTAAACGGCCTCCGGCTAGACTACGTATCCGAAATCCTCAGTGTTACAGACTTAAAATATGTGTGTGGAAGTCAGGTATGGACCCCTGCACATTCCTTTCCATTTGTCCCAATGTAACTACCACTGTTAACTGCAGTCCCTATGCAGGGTTTGCCAAGGGGCCTCTAACCACATGACATTTCAGATCATTAATGATGATCTTACTATAGATGAGTGGTTTCAGGTCTCTACTGGGATCTCTGGTAACAATAAAAATTGGCTGGTATTAGCGGAACAAACTGCAAAAGCAATTAGGCCTAATTGTGTTGTCTGCATGGGTCCACGTCCTATTTTACAGATTGTACCATTTTTGGTTACACTCAGTGTGTCTTAGAGGTGATGAATACGACTACACCTAACTCGAATTCCTCACAGTGGGACTCAGTTTATCCCTTAATCAGAGAAGAAAAGAAAAAAACTATTTTCCCAAAACAAGGTTGCTACAGATAATTTCACCTGTATTAATCTCAAGGGTGCGGAGAAACGATTAGGGAACCTGTCTGTCTCCAACTGCACTACTACATTGTCGGTCGGCCCAGGATTTTTTCCCATAACCAGGAGTGACATCTGGTGGTGGTGTGGAGATGACAGGCTTTTTGACAAATTACCTAAGAATGTTACAGGTTACTATGCTCTAGTCACTCTTTTGCTTCCTGTTTCAATGTATCCTTATATGTCATCCGAGGGACTGACGACCGCGCTGTCTGCTGTATAATAATAATAATAATAATAATAATAATAATAATAATAATAATAATAATAATCATCATCATCATCATCATCATCATCATCATCATCATCATAATCATAAGAATAATTTAAATACTTCCTTCCTTGAAATAGTTATCCTTACAATTTCATTGTTGGTTCCTATCGTCACTGGTCACCGCCCCAACAACCCTCTTCATTCTAGGCCATCCTAATCCCTCAAAGGCAGCGGACGCAGCCAATCCAACCAAGAGAAAGGGCGGGAGGAACCCACAGCCGCTGGGCCCCACACCCCCTCCCAGTACAAACCATTACCAGCAGGCAGGTAAAGCAGGAGAGAAGATGGTGAGAGAAAACCCGGTGAGCACGAGTAGCCCCGGGGGACCAAGACAGCCACCACCCCGAGTCCGCCACAGAGTCAACAGCGGGAGCACAGGGGGAAACAGAGCCGACCCTTTGAGGCTGCGCAGGGCCAAGAAGAAGGAGCCCGCTACACATCACAGCACGCCCAGACAGCGACCTACATCCCCATACCAGACCCAGCCAAGGCATATCCCAGACCCGCCAACGCCCCACCACAGGACCAGTCCCAGATAGTAGGAGCGCAGATTAGGCTGTCAGAGATCCCACCGGGGCCCCATCACACCCAGCATGTGCCCTCTGACCAACCCATACCTAAACCTGCCCACCTCCCCTGGTCCCCACCTCTCTCTCTATTCCCTTTTTTTTCCGTTTTTTTTTTTTTTTTACCTCCTTTGTAAATGTGTTTAGGTGCATTAAAAACTGAAGCTGGCACATGCAGGGTGGGCGTCCCCCCACAACACATCGTCACACACGTCTTTTTTCTGTATTTTGTTATTTTATGTCTTCTGTGCATTAAAAAAATTGCAGGACGTGCAAGCCAGGCCACCAGCACACGTCCCCACCATCAGGAACCCCCCACAAAAGGGCACCAGGGCCCTGAGGGGGCAGACATACAGTCCCATCTGCAGACCAGACACCAGGGCCGCCCTCGGCAAAGGCCACCGGGTAGGGCCGCATGGGGCCACCACCAGCCAGGGAACCGAGACGGCGGCAGAAACCCAATCCCCAACCCAGCGCCACTCCTGGGAGCCTCCCACCATCCCACCACTGCGGTACCTCGCAGTACCAAAATGGTGTAATTTATCTTCTCGGCTTCACGGATCTGGTAGACTTGTAAACTCTGTCTTCCAGTTACATGGCTTTGAGAGTCAAGGCGGAACAGGACATCCAGGATGAGAGGTGAATGATGCCACTTAGGATCAAGCCAGTAACCTTAAAGAAAAAGGTTTCATGAGACAATGTCGAGTTATTGTTGTGTCTAGAAAGTGCTGGTTTAGCCAGCTCTCATGCTAACTAGCTATGTCTCTTGTGGTCAGAGAGAAATCTGAGGTCAAATCATCTTTAAGTTTCAGACCATCAGGTATTGGATTGAAGCTGCACCTATAAAAGTAATACAAATCCAGCAACATTGGTTTACCTCCAGTCAAGTCCAGGCGTCATCACAGACTGGTAGAGGGTCTGCACCTGCAGAGACCGTCGACCGCAAAAAAGATGCTGCCCCAGTGTGGACTCTGCTCAGATGAAACCACTGTCCCGGACAAGTAAAGACCTGTTCAGTGGAGATGTTGCACAGTTGAGTACCGGGTCGTCCGGGCTCACAGTACCAAAAACAATGGTGTCCATCAGCTGTAAAAGTAATGTAATTGTCTGAAAGTTGTTAAAAGTGGTTGAAAGTAGAGTTCAAAAGGACAGGACCTCCTGACAGCATTTGGACAGTGGTATGACAGCCTTGATCAACTGGAATGACCTCTCCATGACCCTGCATAGACCTTACCAGGAAGGCTGAGGACTGTTGTTACCATGTGTGTTGGAACGCACCTGCCGGTTCCCCTTCTTATAAAGGAAACCACTTTCCGTCCATGTGATGTTGCAGATACGTGTCAGTCAAGAGACCCCTACAACAACCAGAGTCTCAAGGAACTCAGGGTTGACCTCCTCACTGCCGGAGCCCTGCCACTGCAGAGCTTTTTGACCACCTCGGTGACCTTGGTCCCAGAAATGGTTGAGTCCACAAACTCAGGTTCCTCTTTGGAAGAAGCGTTGGTGGGACTAAGAAGATCCCTGAAGCGTTCCTTCCACCACCTAACCAAATTCCCAGCTGAGGTTACAGCTAGCTAGCTGATGTCTTCAAGAGCTGCAGTCTGCCTAATGTGGACGTGAAGACAGGGACGACTGTCTTATATCCATCCATAATGTCATTAAGTCTGTCTGAGCTGTAAATCAGATGAAGGTTCACACGCAAAAGAGAAGAAAAAACAAACAAGAAACTCTTAAATCAGATTTGATTCTGAAAGTTAATGCATCATAGACCACTACCATCATTACTCCTCCATCACACTTGAAGACACCACCACCTTGTAGACATTAATAAGGAGTTTAGTCCTGGTTCAACCCTCACTAGAAACATTGTGGGTGAAGCCCTAATTTCTCTGCTTGAGCTGCCTGATGGTTTGAAAGTCACTTTCAATGGCATCTCTACAATCTTCCCACACCCGACTTTTTGCCTCGAGTGACAGTTGAGGTCGTATCTAGCTTGACTAGGAAGCTGCTGAAGAGCACCTGGGAAGGTCCTGAAAAGCGTTAAAAATTGGGAGGTGGAGAGGGTTTTATGCTTTTAGAAAGAGCAGCACTTGTTCCAGATTTGTTCCAGAGCGGTTGGGGCGGCAGGTGAACTGAAGTGGGTCAAAGATGGGAGTAGTGCAGCAGTGATGTGTCCCTTCACCAGTCTCTCAAAGTACATCATAGTAATGGACGAGAGTGATACGAGGCGGTGGTCATTGAGGCAGATGACGATGGGTGTTTTTGGTACCGGGATGATTGTTGCTGTCTTGTATCAGGAGGGAACAACAACCGGGACTCTTTGAGCCTCATCGGGACTCTTTGAGCCTCATCGGGACTCTTTGAGTCCTCTGCCAGGTATGTTGTCTGGACTCATGAACTTGGGTTGACCCTCATCAGGACCCGGTGTAAGTCAGCTGGGTCCAGCCAAAGAACCTGGTCATCCTGGTGGTGAGGGGCTCTGGTAGTGGGTGTGTTGGACTGTGTGTAGAACCGACCAAAGTAGCTGTTCAGTTTGTTGAGGAAGTCTGTCGTTGCACTGCAGGGGGGTTTGATGACTTGTTGCTGGGCAACACACACACACACACACACACACACACACACACACACACACACACACACACACACACACACACACACACACACACACACACACACACACAGTGTGCAGGAATCCTGCAGGTGTGGGATGTGGTGGAGGTTGTGAGGAGGGACAGGAACCACAGCTCAGAGGAAGAAGATGTTCCTCAGTTTCTTCTTGAAGACTCTTGTTGCTCTGAACTGTTTGCTGATGACGATGGTTGAATGAGTGAATGGATGGGTGAGTAGTGTCTGATAAATGCTGCTGGACAGTCATGTTGACATGAACATGACACAAACACATCATGGAGCTGAAACGTCAAACTGCTTCATGCTGGACTCAGCTGACACGTTCAGCAGCAGACAGGTTTTTGTATCAGTCTTTCTCACTGTGGGAGGAAACTGGTACTACATCTTTGGATCTGGAAGTAAACTGTATGTCACAGGTAAGAACAAACGTTTATGTTCCTCCAGCTGTTTTATTGTAGGAGTTGAAAATGTGTTTCCAGTCAGTTTGAGCTGCTTCAGTGTTTCCGTGTTAGTTTGTGGATGTTTAGTAGAGAATTGATGATGCAGCCGTCGTTCCAGAAGAAACACTCAGTCATTCCTGAAAACATGTAGAAATGTCACTGAACAACTAAACTGGTTCTTTATTTCTGCAAATGTCAGACATGTTCCAAATATTTACAGTTTGATCATCTCAGTAAATCTGAACATCTGCTGCTCGTTGAAAACAAGGTGACTTCTGATGTCAAAGGGAATTGAATGCAGCTTTGGGAATGGATTTAGGAAAAGAAACGGAAAGATTTGAGCTGAAATATGTTGAAGACAAGAATTCATGCATTTATTTTGATGATCAAACTGCTGCATTTGTATCTTTCATGTCTGATAAAAATGTAAATAGTGAAGGATGAGACAAAATCCAGCTTGAAATGATCCAGATTCTATGAGTCCGTTTTCTTTAACGTGGTCTTAGTTGTTTTTACACAAACGATCCAGAAAACAACAAGTCAGCTCAGACAGCTCAGATACAACATCATTCAAATTCAAATGAAACTACATGGAGTGGAGAAAAGAGAGAAAAACAAGCAGATAAAGTCCTCAAACACAAACCTGTCGGACACTTTTACCAACTTTTTTGGACAAAACTCCAAATGAATGTGAGGAAAAAGTGAATTTACAGTGGTTGCTGTTGAATTTCTTCATATATGTACCAGACTAAAAACTGCTGTCAGTTGGACGACGTGCACGCGCTCCTTTTCAGACCAGAACTGAGGCAGTTTTTATCAGCGAGCCTCTTCTGTACTCTGATTACAATAGGAACGAAGTAGAAATACTCTAAATGTGCAGAAAAAATGTTTGACATCTTTTTACATGAAATGAAGCTGCTAGTTTTTGTCCGTTCAAAACAAAGACTTAGATAAGTTTCCACCTCCGTACTAAAGACTTTTAATACTGCAATAATCCTTTGTCAGGACAAGTGAGTGAAAAAGCAGCTTCTTCTAAAATCTTTACAGCATCAAATGTGTTTGAAAAGTGTTTTTATTTAAGACGATTTCAGTTGTTGACATTATTATTCTTATTTTAGGTTCATGTAGGTTTGTGTAAATATGTTTTTTTATGTAAATATGTGTGTGTTTATGTTTATATGTTTGTCCTGATAATGTTATTAATATTAGTATATGAACCATGTAACGTTATCTAGTAAGCATTATATTATATCATTTATGTGGATGAAAACTGCTCAGATGTCTGTAAATAAATCACATGAAACAGATATAAACATATACGTCTATTTATAGATTAGTACAGATGGTAAAATCAGAAAGTTGATGTTTTCATGAATTTCTACACTTGTTTGTCTTTACGAACAATAATTAACATTAATTAATAACATCACAATAACGACGGATGACCAACCTGCAACTAATCAGTTTAATCACCAACAAAACAGTTACAACCAGAAACTCCTTCTTTTTTATTTTAATATGTAAATTAGGGCTGTCAATCAATGAGGTTATTTAATGGAGATAAAAATATTTTTATAGTTTTATAGTTTAATTAAACATGTTTACAACCTGCTTGAAAAACTCCTCTTTGGTTTGTCTGCTTTCATTTCACATCCGTCACAACTCGGAGGTTCATTGTTTTGAACCACATCAGCTGAATTTATATCCAGTAATAATGATTTTTCTGACGTTGCTCAGCTGAAGGAGCTGGTATCTCGGCAACACGGCAGCGCGCCGTTCCAGGAAAAAGGAAATCTTCTTTACATTTGGATGTTTTTACATCTGTTACAGCTGCAGCGCTTCTTGTTTCAGAAACTACAGGTTGGGTCGAGGGTCATGTTTCCTGAAACGTTGTTAAAAACATAAAAGTGGCCTTAAACAGCGTAAACTTTGAACCTCTAACATATATATTATACACATATATTTTTGTGTAAATGTTATTATCTGCATGTATTTAAATGTCCACTTTTTCTTATTGTTTTTTCTTTCATTTCATTGTTTCATCTCTTCTGAAAAAAAGAAAGAAGAAGCAGTTTGTAGTTTTGCTTCATTTCTGATCTTTGACATTGATCTAATAGTTTGGTAACAGAGGTTTTTACACACAGATGCAAAAGGTGACATTTCTTGATCACTGTCAGCGTCTAAGTTTCTCCAGCGTCTGTCATGATTTGAAGAAAACCTCCTTCATGTCCTGTTTTGGCTTCATTTTTTTCAGTTTGGTACAGCTTCAGTTTAGTTATTAAAAAACATTTTCCTAGTGATTGGAGTAAATCAAATGAACACAAGTGTTTTAGGTCCAATAAAAGCTCTAAATGTGTTGTGTGTGATGTGTTGAAAACATGTGCAGGTGAGACACATGCTGACATGAGGTGATGAGTGTTTCTGTGCAGCTGAACTCAGTGATGTCGTGAACTTTGTGCTGTATTGATGAGTAGTTCAGTGATCAGAGTCCGTGTGTTTCCACATCAGACTGAATGCAGTGCAGAGCTGGAAGCTGCTGCTGACTGTGTGAATGTGTGTCTGTGTCAAACTTCAGATGAGCAGGTAGTGAAGCCCGTGGTGAGCGTGTACCCAGCAGCATCCACAGCCCACCAGGAGGGGAGCAGCTCCCTGCTGTGTGTGGCCTCAGCCATGTTTCCTCCTCTGGTCCGGTTCTCCTGGACAAGACAGAAGGAGGACGGCTTAGCGGAGGAGCAGCTCCCAGCTGAGGAGGAGCAGCTGGAGTTCAGAGAGTCGGGACGCAGCGCCGCCATCAGGGTGGTCCGTGGCGACCGTCTCCACACCTATAGATACAGCTGCTACGTCAGCCACGAGGGGGTCAAAGTGGAGGCTCAAACACAAACAGGTAATGAAGGTTTGGTGACTGTGTTCAGCAGTGATTCAGCTTCACGTGGAGACGCTGTCAAAGACAGCTGAGGAGCAGAGGACTGACATTTGTCCCTGCAACTGCAAACATTTGACTCCTTTTCTGTTTCAGAGCTTCCAGCTGCAGGAGATTTCTTCCCGTCTCAGTGCAGGGTGAAGCTGCTCTGCCTGCTCTACACAGTGCTGATAGTCAAGAGTCTGGTGTACTGCTGTGGACTCTCTCTGCTGATGATCCTCAGAAAGCATCTGAACACATGCTGACTGACTGTTTTCTGTACAGATGTTCATGTTGACGTGTCCTACAAACTTCTTCAGCTCAGTTAGTAGCTGTGTTGGACAGATTTCAGCTTTGTTCTTCTTCTTCTTCTTTGCATTATTCTGGTACACAGTGTGGAAGATTCTTGACATTTATTTAATACTAGATTGTCAATAAAGCCACTTGGAACCTTGATGCCTGTTTGTTCTCTTCTTGTTTCCAGCTTGGTTTTGTTAACAGTCATTTGACTGTGCTTTCATGTTTGAGACTCGTACGAGCACAACAAGTGTCACATGATCCACAAATGGAAACAGAGACGTGAACGTGCGCTGCTACGCTGACGACACTGTTGTCTCCACACATGAACAACCAGCAGAGCTGCTCTGAAGCTCCAGCTGCTACAGACAAACATCCAGAGGTTGGATCAGTCAGGACTGAAGTGTGAATGTTGCTGAATGACTTGTGTGTTGATTAGGAGCATCAGTGTTGGTGGAGGTGTGAGTGGAAGAAGAGCTTTCAGGAAGCAGAGAATAGACTTCCTGCAGAGAGGGAGGGGAGCTGATGATCTGAATCTGCTCTCTGGTCTTATTAGGACACATCAAAACTGCTGACAGCCAATCACAGGGGTTTTGCTGCAGCTGTGGGTCTTTCTGATCTGCAGCCTCCACACCGGTAGCTGTGGCTTTTTACTTTAACAACAAAATGACAGTTACGAGCATCGACTGCTGCAACGATGATTCCAGGAAGGATGTGTGTTCTTCATCTGTGAGAGACACAACTCAAATCCTCAACTCAGAGCTGCCAGATGAACTCTGAAGGAGCAAAATGAGACACAAGAAACCTGCTGGTGAGCATCTGGACCTCATCATGAATAATCAATAAGATCACCGAGAAAACATTCACCAAGTTGGATTGGCAACACCATTCCAGATATAATCCAAGTCACTTCAGCTGGAACGTGTCTCTGTTGTGACAAACACATGAACAGTTGAGTATTTGTGTAAAAGTGTTGAAGTTGATGTCATGAGAGAGTTTTCAGCTTCTACCAGAGACGATGCAGCTGACTGTAGTTCGGTTATCGTTCATCAGAGCAACACAAACCACACTGAGACACAAACCAATTTTCAATTCAATTCAATTTTATTTATATAGCGTCTATTACAACACAAGTTGTCTCTAGGCGCTTTCAGAGACCCAGAACATGACCCCCGAGCAATTATTACATAAACAGCAGCAGGTAAAAACTCCCCTAGTGGAAGAAAAACCTTAAGCCAAACAGTGGCAATGAAAAACTCCCCTTTAAGAGGGAAGAAACCTTGAGCAGGACCTGGCTCATGAGGGGGGACCCTCCTGCCGAAGGCCAGCCGGGTAGAGCAAGAAATAAGAAAGAATAGAGATATAGAGACACCGTCAAAGGTACAAGATAGGATACATTAGTAACTGTCCTTGGTAGTCCAATTAGACTTCTGTGAATATGGGTGATATATGGATAGACGGTGATACAAGGGGATGAGGACTGCAGGTCGGGATGTCAGCAAGTATCCAACAGACATCCATACAGACAGGTGAAGACAGACACTGGGATGGTCAGAGGTGGAACTGAAGGTCAGCAACAATGGAACCACAATTAAGTTTATGGGATATTGTTAATAAATGAGGGTTGAGGTGAAGAAGAGACAGAGAAGGCACAGAGAAACAGAGAAGGTGAAAGGCACCACTCAGTGGATCATGTTGGTGCCCCCCTGCAGCATAGGCCTATAACAGCATATCTACACCGAAGCTATGTTTAAAATGAGCTGCTCTAATCTGGTCCTGTAGCTGCAGCTTTGACTACTGGGCCTGACACATTAAGGTACTAAATGTACACTAACTATATGCTTTATTAAACAGAAATGTTTTAAGTTTAGTTTTAAAGGTGGAGGTGGTATCAGCCTCCTTCACCCAAACTGGAAGTTGGTTCCAGAGTGATGGTGCCTGATAACAGAAAGCCCGTCCTCCAAATCTACATTTGGATACTCTAGGAACTACGAGTAAACCTGCACCCTGAGAACGGAGAGCTCTATTAGGAACGTACGGTACTATCAGGTCTTGCAAATATCGCGGCGCTAGGCCATTTTGGACTTTATATGCCAGTAATAAAATTTTGAATTGGATTCTAAATTTTACAGGGAGCCAATGGAGGGAAGCTAAAACTGGAGAGACGTGGACATCCAGCCAACAACACGTTACAGTAATCTAGTCTAGAAGACACGAACGCATGAATTAGTTTTTCGGCATCACTCTGCGAGAGGATGCTCCTAATCTTTGCAATATTACGTAGGTGGAAAAACGCAGTTTTACAAACCTGATTAATATGCTGTTTAAATGACAAATCCTGATCGAATATAACGCCAAGGTTTCGCACAGTTTTACTGGAGGCCATCGCAAGACCATCTAATCCCTTCCTAAGCTGTTTGGGACCACAAACAACAACTTCTGTTTTATCAGAATTTAGTAGCAAAAAATTTCTGGACATCCAGTGCTTGATGTCCTTGATACACATCTGAAGTTTGTCTAATGGTTCTGTTTCATCTGGCTTCATAGACAGATACAGCTGCGTATCATCAGCATAACATTGAAAATTAATGCTGTGGTTCCGGATAATACTTCCCAAGGGCTGCATGTATAAACTGAACAGGATTGGCCCTAGCACTGAACCCTGAGGGACACCATAGCAGACCCTCGTCTGTACTGAAGAAACCTCATGAACATAAACAAACTGGAATCTATCAGACAGATATGATTTAAACCAATCTAGAGCTGTCCCTTTAATCCCAACAACATACTCTAGCCTCTGCAGTAAAATGCTGTGATCTATAGTATCAAAAGCAGCGCTGAGGTCCAGCAGAACCAGTATGGACACTAACCCATTATCTGAGGCCATAAGAAGGTCATTCGAGACTCGAACCAGTGCTGTTTCTGTGCTATGATGCATTCTGAACCCTGACTGAAAAATTTCAAATAGATCATTTCTATACAAATGCTCACACAGCTGGCTTGCAACTACCCTTTCCAGAATTTTAGAGATAAATGGAAGGTTGGAAATTGGTCTATAGTTAGCTAAAAGCACTGACACAAACAATCGTTCATTGGGGTGGAAGTTTACTGGAATCCAAATGAGAGAGCAAAACAGTTTCAAGTTTAACACAAAGGTTTATTCACAAGATACACGTTGATCAGACATGCAGAGAAGTCTCACTCGGTGAGTTCTGCCGTGATGAAGAAAAGACAGGTTTTTATATGATCTGAACCAAGAAACATCACATGAGTTACAGCTGTGTAGCTGCCCAAAATGGCAGAGCTTGTCTCACTTGAAATACTTCTGCAAGACTCCCTTACTGCTTATCAGAAATAAGGAGGAGGAAAGTGGATACCTTGTCAAGGTGTAAATTTTAAGAGTGTGAGAAACAGAAAGTCTGTTATCCTTGACATAAATTTAACACAGGCTACATAGTCAAAAGACAAAGAACAGGCTTGTACTTAAAGCATGTTCACTTATGGTGGGATTAAGTTCAGACAATGTTTAAACTGCTTAGTGGGATAAGTGATTCAAACTAGTACTATGTGAATATAATATTTCTCTCACATTCCCTCCTCTTGGTCCAAGGGACCAACCATAGCAAAGAGAAATATAAGAAAGAGTACAAAATAAAATGTATATAAAAGAACAACAAAATAATGTGAAAATAAAGCATTAGAAGGATAAATAGGCAACTTACATAAAAATCTTAATCATCACACTGCACCGGTTTAAGGCAATTCATCATACAGAAGTTGCTCAAGGAAAGACAAAAACATCTTACACAGTTGTGTCACAATCAGAGTCACTAGAAGATTCAGAAGAGGGGCACGGAGCAGCACCACATTTCAGATCATCAGGGAAGATAAAAATATCAGAATCCCGGGGCAGGGATGTATACATCAGCTGAGGGGCATGTGAAGCAAAGACTTTATTAATAAGTTTAACCAAAAGCATGGTATGCAACAGCAGCCACAGAGAACAAGAATGGAGGTGAAGACAGCTATAGACATAAGAATAGAGGCAACCAAAGCTCTATATTTTCCAAAAACAGACAGCCAGGAGTCCCACATGGACGTGTCGAGTCCAGAATGTACCTTCATTTTATTGCTAAGTGTGCGGAGGCCATCCACGGCTCTAGTGAGTTTTCCCATGGGTGCAGTGTTGTTAGGAATAAACGTGCAGCACTGATCACCAAAAATGGAACAAACACCTCCGCGTTCAGCGAGGAGCATGTCCACATCCATCCTATTCTGGAAAGCCATAAGAGAAGTAGCACGCAGCTGTTCATGGACAGCAGAGAGACCATCACGAGTAAAATTAGCCAAGTGCTGAACATTATAGTGGATGTAATTAATTCTGTCAGCATTTTTATTGATGGTACACCACCAGCAGAGAATAGATTCAAAACCTGCTGCAATTTGATCAACCAACTTATATTCATCCGGTACGCCACGTGGCACGCCGATCGCGTCAATGTAGGTAGGATCTGCTTCAAGTCCCAAGCTGCGCTTCGTACGAATAGGAGGATAAGAAACAATGTCAGACGGCCAAGCAAACGTGACTGTCACTGGCAAGATAAGGGTGGTCGGAGCACACAAACCTGTCCACTTTGCAGGGAGATAAGACCTGAGTATGTTGCCTCCACACCACCACCAGAGGTCAACACGTGCTACATTTGGTATTCCTAGCATGGAGGTGGAGCTACAATAGGAGGAGTTCAATCTACCAACCAGAACACTGCCAGGAGTGGAGTTACTGAAACACGAGAAATTCATGATAGCAACAGCAGAGTCAAACAAAGGGGGAGTTACCTTCTTAGAGGTGACAGGAAAAGGAATTTCCCTGTCTGAACAGGCTACAGAGGGATTGTCCTTCATAAGCAAATCAACCATACAAGTAAAATTTAGATCAGGAGGTGGATGAACAACTCTTAGAAGGGGCCTAAGGCCTATGCACACAATACAATCATAATGAGTCGTTTGTCCAACTTGTTCTGTCAACAGGAGCCAGGTATTAGTATGACCTGAGATATGAGACATAACTTCAAAACATTCATCCACACCAGGGTCACCATTAAAGAAAAAATCAATGTAGAAGAAACATCCGAACAAGGGCCTGCGGACAGAACACCAGCAGACAAATTCTGGGTGGAAACATTGGCACAAATAGAAATATGAGCTTTGGGATCAAGTGTAGGACCAGGAACTTAAGCATACAAACCCAGGTGATAACACCCTTGGGAAGTGCTGTGACCTGAGGGATTGGAGGACAGTGGGTTAGAAGAGGTGTTAAAAGAGTTTTAGACATATGCAGTCTGGAGGCCCATTGTCGAGCAGCCATTGTGGTCATGTAGTTAGCAGGTTTCCAATCGGAGCCAGTGTAGGCAAACACAGAGTTCCAGTTTGAAGCAAACTCTTCATGGGAGAGATAGCAATGATAATTTTTGTAAGTGGTGCCTCTTCGGAGATTCGATAAGGCGATTGAGTTCAGGGGTATAGACACAGTAGCAGCAAATACCGTAGTGCTATAACATGTATACAGTCCCCATGATCCTTGTTTATAGGAGTCTTCTAAGGGGGTGGGATTAGGGATGTGGTTGCAGGGATTTTGTATTTGGCAAAAGGCGCAGGTGCTGGTAAATAAGCATTTACCTGGTGTTATGGATCGTCTGGGCCGATAAGGAGAGGAGAGTGGAGGGGAAAACGTGGATGCAATGAGGTTGAGGGCAGGGGATAGAGAAGGCTTGATTGTATTGGCAGATGAGGGGGCGGGGGCATGGGGGCATGCACATGAGTCTCAAGGAAGAAGAGAAGGAACATGTCGTCCAGTCAGATAATGTAGGTCATCCATTCTGAGCGTAGCAGATGCACTGATGCTGGAGCGGTATGCTCCTTGAAGCACCAGGACGCTATTTCACTCCTTACTGATATTGCTCGTGATCGGTGCAGTCGGACAGGTCAGTCCGCTAGTTAGGGGCAGGTGTTTCCTCTGGATGTGGGACCTTCCTGCAGTGGCTGGCGTGAATCCACTGACACGGCTGAAGCATCTGCCTTGGAGGCCGGGAAAGCCTCAACCCATTTAGACCACATGTCTACCATGACTAGACAATATTTTTTGCCTTCTGATGGAGAGAGTTCAATAAAATCCATCATTATATGTTCAAATGAACTAGTTGGAGGTGGATGGGCGGCCTTTTGGGCATTCAGTGACTGTCTGCCTGGATTGTGGGAGGCACAAACCATGCATGCATAGTGAACCAATGCTTTGTAATGGCTACAATCATACCGCCTTTTGAGACATGGTCTAACCCATGTGTCAACTTTGCGTAATGAGGAAAAACGGCAGAGGGCAAACAAGGTTTACCGTTAGGTCCCATCCACCCATCAGGCATGTGTTTCGCATCAGCCTGTTTCCAAAGGCAAATATCGGACTGTCTGTAGTGCAGAAAGAGAAGATGGAACTTAGACCGAATCAATAGATGAAGCACAAAGAGACAGAGAAGGGGGGGGGGGGGCTGCAGCCTTCACAGACGCTTCCGCTCGCGCGTTTCCTGTGGATATAAAATCAGAAGAGTTAATGTGAGCTGCACATTTGCACACAGCAATCTGCTTTGGAAGAAGAAGAGTCTCTAATAAATCAGAGACCAAATGATGATGAAGGATGGGTTTCCCATCAGATTTCAGGAAACCACGGTGGCGCCAGAGGGCACCGAAATCATGTACTACGCCAAACGCATAGCGAGAGTCAGTGCCAATGGTGGCACACTTACCAGCAGCCAGGCGAGTTAGTGCCACCAGTTCAGCTGCTTGTGCAGAATAATGTGACGGAAGGGGAGCCGATTCAATTGTGTCATGAGAGGTGCACACAGCATACGCAGCTCTAAAGCGTCCGCTGTCAGGGTCACGTGAGGCAGACCCATCAACGAAGAAAACAAAGTCAGGGTTCTGCAAAGGTTGGTCAGTCATGTCAGGTCGTGGTGAACATGTCAGAGAGAGTTCAGCAACACAGTCATGTGGGGTTCCGTCTTCCGGAGTAGGAAGTAGTGTGGCAGGATTTAAAACCGAACACCTTTTAACAGTGACATTCGGCAGCACGAGCAGGCAGGTGTGATACCTGAGGTATCTAGGAAGTGAAAAGTGTGAAGACCTCTGTTTCGCAAGGATGAGGGAAACTTCATAGGGGACCATCAGGGTCAGAGGGGAGTAGCCCACAAGATCTCTGGAAGCCGCAAGGGTCTTCTCCGCTGTGGTAATTGCTCGCAAACAACGAGGAAGTCCCACAGCCACAGGATCGAGCTTACAGGAGAAATAAGCCACTGGCTGGAGGGAACCACCATGATCCTGGAGGAGGACAGAGGTCATGCAGCTCTTTCTTTCATCCACAGGTGAAAGGCTTAGATTGATATGGGAGACCTAGAGTCGGAGGAGATTGGAGAGCAAGTTTCAGGGCTGCAAAAGAACATTCAGTGTCATCTGACCATTGTATTTTGGAGTGCATAGGTTTGGATCGAGTTAACTCGCCTAGTGGTTTGGTTACTTCTGAAAAATTTGGAACAACCATTCTGCAGTAGGAGCACAATCCGATGAAAGACAGGAGTTGTTTGACAGTCTCGGCGCCTGTTGGATTGCTGTTAAATGTTTGGAGGAAAGGTGTTTACCTTGCCCGCTTACAACATGGCCCAGGAAAGTAACTTCTTCCTGTGCAAACTGCATCTTATGTTTGCTGACTTTGTGGCCTTCTGCAGCCAGATGGTGCAAGAGAGCCACAGTGTCATGCACACACTGTCCTCTAGAGGGAGCACAAATCATCAAATCATCAATGTACTGAAGGAGGGCAGAGCCTGGCTGAGGAGAAAAAGAGGAGAGGGAGGCAGCAAGGGCGCTGTTGTACACGGTTGGTGACTCACAGTACCCTTGTGGCATGCGGGTGAAGGTGTACCCTCGCCCGTTAAACTGAAAAGCAAACCAGAATTGAGAATCTGGGTGAACCGGCACAGAAAAAAAGAAAAACGGCATTGGAGAGATCAAGGACAGAAAACCACTTAGAGTCAGGAGGAACATTTGACAAAAGAGTGTAGGGGTTTGGGACTGAAGGGCCTCGGGCGTGGACAGCAGCATTAACTGGGACTAGATCTTGAACAAAGCGCCATTCCTCAGCTGCAGGAGGAGGCCGGTATTTCTTTACATGCAAAATGAGAGTGTTAACAGGGGAATCATCACAGGGTACAATTAAACCTGCTTCCAGGAAGGAGGTAAAAACATGGGTGATGCCTGCAATGGCTTCAGGCTTCAGGGGGTATTGAGCTCTCCGGGGTCTGAAATGAGATTTGGGTGTAACAACAAGAGGCTCACAGTTTTTTATGAGTCCTACATCATACTTGTGAGAGGCCCAGACTGAGTCTGGAATACCACTAAGTTCAGGGATGTCAGCTGGAGCTGAGAGAAGGGAGGGTGAGGGAGAAAGATTTGAGTGCTTTGAAAAGATGTCTGTTCTCAAGGTCTGAATCATATTGGAGACATCTAGTTTATGAGCCTTCAGGGAGGGTGAAAAACAGACTACACTTCCAGGAGGCTTATACCAGTCCTCAGCTTGGGTGCATGTTTTTACCCACGGTCCCAGATCTCTCCACTGGTCAGAGGGTGATCTTTCCAGAGAGATGTGTGGGAAACTATTTTGAACCAGAAAAAACTCAGACTGAGTAGGAGTTAGTAAAACTGACATTGCACAGTGCGTGTCAGACCAATACAGGGTACCCGTTGCCATTTGATCATTCAACACAGCAAAAAACCTTTCTTCATAAGTGTGATCTTTGGTATGTGTTACATTCACAGTACAATGCAGGTTTTCTGGTTTCATCATGTGAACATCAGAGGGAAACATTCTCTGCTTTGCCAGGTAACACAGTTCTAGAGAAGACTCCTAGGTGATACACCGCTGATAAGCCTGAAGGGGGAGGGGGGTGGTGGCATCCTTAACCAGCTGATGGACATGATTGGAACTTTGACTGACCATCATCCCTTCGGGAGTTGAACGTAGTTCAATGCCCAAGGTGAGCATGAGGTCACGCCCAAGCATGAGGTCATGCCCAAGCATGAAGTTGATGATGATGAAAGGGAGGGCTCTGGTTGTAGTGGCTACGCCCACGGCCTCGAAAATGCTCTCTGCCTCCCCTGCATCCATTTGCGTATCCTCTGGGCTGACGGACCCTTACTGGACAGTCACATGCCCAATGTCCATTCTCTCCACAGTAGAAACAGGCATCCCTGCTAGGGAAGCAGTCAAAAAAGGTAGGTGCTGGCCGTTGTGATGGCTGAGTTGCCATGTGCTGGAGGAGGTGAAGTTGAGCACGTTGTTGTGTTTCACCCTTCAGTTGTTTGTCTGCTGACTCCTTCTCTGCCATGCTGCTTTGTTCATGTTTAGCGTCTCACAACTTCAGCCAAACAAACAGTACCGTCCTCACAAGCTATAGAAAGTAGCAGAAAATGTTGCTTCAAAAGATTTTCATATGAAGTCATCAACTGACCTGGGTAATCAGCTGGTCTCTGCATGCCACTGAAGTCATCATAGATGGAGTGGAGTCGAGTAAAGAAAATCCTCGACGGGTTGCCCGTCCCGTTGTTTGCAGGCGCTGACGCGTGACAGATCGCAATGCACCGGAAATCTGGTGCGGACAGCTGCCACCAGTCCTTGAGCCCACTCTCTGTAGTTATGGTTTTCAGGCGGCTCAAACTGCTGAGTTTCTCTCCAAGCAGGACTGACAGGTTATCTGGACTTTTGAAAAAGGTGTTTAATGACAGAAAATTGTGTAGGTGAGAACCCTACCATCACTTGAGAAGTAGGTGCATATTCATTGATGAAAGTTTCTACTTCTTTCGCCATCGTTTCTCCATCTTTTTCAAGCTTTGGAAGGTGTTTGGAAGCCACAGCGATGTCGTCAGAGGTCCATGTGATCACGGTTGCTTTTAGTTTTGGTTTCATCAGAATTCAGAGAAAAATATCAAACCATCAATCCTAAGTACCCCATGATCCAAAAGCCTTTAGATCCACCTTCAGCAGTAAAAAGTGGAAGTTGTGGTTTCTGTCTGACTTCATCAGTGTCTCACATGGTTGTGGAGGAATTCTGGTCCGTTCATCTTTATTTTCTTCACAAAGTCAAAAGTTCAGCATAAATGTTTTTTTTTTTTTTTTTTTCCCCTTGTTTGCACATATATTTATGGTTGATACCATATTGGTATAACCGGAGTTGTATATATGCATTTTAATCTGGTAACCAAGGGTGTTTTGTGTGTGTGGGTGAGTGTGTGAAAGTGTGCTACCTTCACCAGCCCTCATAACAGTCAAACTTATATTTTTATTGATCCCTGGAGAAATCAAACAAGATAAAAGTAAAGGGAGAGTCGGAGAGAGGGGTGTAAATGTTCTGCAGAGGAGGGCTATAGTCACCGGGTGTGGAAAGTGGAGAGAAAGAGAGGAGGAGAGAGAGACGAGACAGTGGTGGTGCAGTTTGGTGTCTGTGTTGTAATATGTGTCAAGAAGTTTATAATGTGTTGCTTAAAGAGTAAAAGGTGGACACAAGACAATCAATCAAAAAAAAAAAAAAAAAAGACAATAGAGGAAAAAGGAGGAGGAGTTTCCTATTTACAATCACATTTCTGATCGTTTGAGCGTTGGGGGGGTGCTGGAGGCAGTATTGAATAGTCATATATAATACATACATACATACATACACATACATATGTGGACATGTATGCTGTTATCTAGTACATATTCTTTATACATTGTAAACAGAGCAACTCAATTTGTACCTCAATGCACAATGCACACACACACACACACACACACACACACACCCGTACACACACACCCAGATAAAGATCCGTGTGTTGACCTCGAAGCATTATGTATGTAAGATACATGTGCATCAGTAGGTAGTTATTCATACATATTAATATACTCTGATACAATCATGTGCACCTGTGCTTTTTAGTTTCATGTGCATATACATATATCCTGTATTTGTCCATATATATATATATATATATATACCCATACATCAATAAATACACATATAGAAATGCATCCACATATACACAGCAACATATAAACACCTAGTGCATACTTATATATATCTATATATATGCATACATACAAACACACATACATACCCACATATACACACACACACACACACACACCTCCACATGTGTACTCCCATGCACACACACACACACCTCCACATGTGTTTGCACACACTCACACACACGTCCACATGTGTACGTACACACACACGCACACACACACACGCACACACACACACACGTGCACAGACACACGTGTACATGCACACGCACACCCACACACACACACACATACACACACGTGTACGCACACCCCTACCCCCACACACACACACACACCCACACGTGTGCACGCCCCCCCCCCCACACACACACACACACACACCCACACACATACACACACACTCGTGTAAACGCACACACACGTACACACACACACACACACACACACACACACACACACACACACACACACGTGTACATGCACACCGACAACATGGAAACCCATATATATATATGGTAATACCTACATACTCATAATTCTTTGTGCACATAAATACATACATATACAAAAATATGATAATAATCACAATAAAAATGACAACAACAAATCATTTACATATCTCCTTCCTTTGAATAGTCATTTTTAACTTTACTAAAGTAGTTATTCTTACAAAACCCTTGCTGGTTCCCATCGTCACCGGTCATCGTCCCCATGCCCTCCCGCCCCTAGGCCAACCCATGCCCCCCCCCAAGAGGCGGCTGCAGCCAACCCAACCAGCAGAGCAGGGCAGAGGAGAAGGCGGCCACCGGCCCCACCTCCCCTTCCATGTCAAACCACCTCCGCAAGGAGCCTGACAAGTCCAGGAAGACAAGGGCGCGGGGCGCCCCCGGATCCCCAGGCAACCCAACATGGCGCGTCCCCGCCAAGCAAGAACGGTGCCGTCACGGTCCGCCAGCGTCGGCGCACCGCCACATGTCCGGGCCGCCACAGCGGTGACACCAGACTCCCAGGGCCGAACAGCACTGGGCCGGCAGAGGAGGGGGCCAGGCGGCGAGAGGGGAGGGAGGCGGCGAGAGGAAACACGGGCAGAGCGAGCAGCCCCGGGGGACCGAGGCAGCCACCACCCGCAGTCGCCAACTTACAGAGCCAAGGCGGAGGGACAGGAACAGGGGGCGGGGGGGGGGGGTGGTGACACAGCCGACACCCAGAGGCCACGCCAGGCCAGGGAAAAGGAGCCCGCCAACACATCCCGGCGCACCCGCACTACTTCCAACCAGGGGGCCCCTCCCAGCAGTCGGCCCCGGTACCAGGCGTCGCAGCCAAGGAGCAGCCCTGGCCCCCCCGAGACCCAGGCACCCCCCCCGCAGGACAAGACCCAGACAGTAGGAGCGCGGGCCGGATCCCCAGGCACCCAGTGATCTGCAGGGGCCGTCCAGCACATGCTCCCCTGGTAGTCCCTCATGTTACCCCCCTCCCCCCACCTGGCCCATTGATCTCTCAATTTTTTATTTATTTATTTATTTATTTATTTATTTATTTATTTATTTATTTATTTATATCCATATACATATATATACACACATACATATATATATACATATACACAACCAGGACCAGGGGCGCATCACTTGCGAGCCCCACACAGTCACAGGAGCCAGGCCGCCAGCCACGCCCCACCGTCAGGGACCTCCCCCACAAAGGGGCACCAGCATCGCGAGAGGGCCGACACACGCCCCCAGCTGCAGGCCGGACATCAGGGCCGACCCCAGCGAGGCCCCCGGCCAGACCCGCACGGGGCCGCACCGACCAGGGATCCACGGCGGCGGCGCACAACCTGATCCCCGTCCCTGCGCCACCCCCGGAAGCCGACCGCACGCACAACCCCTCCCACCCCCCCCAAACCCAGCCCACCGCCCGTATCCAATGCAATAGCATCGGACGGGAGCAGCAATAACCGGACCCCCCAGCACATGTCATTAGATAGAAAGAAAGGGGGAAAAAAAACCAAAAAAAAAAAAAAAAAAACCCCTAGACTATCAAGGCAGGAAGACCAGAGCACGACACCAATAACAATAACAATCACCAAGGGCTCTTTTTTTTTTTTTTTTTTTTTTTTTTTTTTGTGCCACCACCCCTACTTTTGGTAGTAGTTCAGCGGATTTCCAGGCTAATAGTCAACCTGCCAATTTCTAGTCAAGGGTAATGAGGAGTAAGCTGGGACTTGGGGCGATTGTTTATTTATTTATTTTTTTTTATATGCATTTTATTTTCCCTCTTCTTTTTTTCCCCCCTTTCATTAAATTTCTTTATGTCTTTATTTCTTTATTCATTAATTTCTTTCTTTTTTTATTTATTATTATTATTTTTTTTTTTATTTATTTATTTATTTATTTTTGTGGCTTTCGAGGATCATTTGAGGGAAGATTTGTGTGTCTCGAATTCAAGGATAAAATAAATTTTTTCCATACTTGGTCAAACTTTGTAGTTTGTCTTTTAATTGAAGCTGATAGTTGTTCCATTGAAATGAAATCTATTAGTAAGTTTTCCCAGAGGATGACATTGATGGAGTTTTTGGTTTTCCAGTTCATGAGGATTGTTTTCTTGGCGATGATTAGGGCAATAGAAAGGATTCTGTTGGAACTGTTATCCAGTGATAGAGCAGAAAAATCTCCCAAGAGGCAGAGTGAGGGTAACAGCGGGATGCAGCAATCAAGACGTTGGGAGAGGGTGTCAGTGATACTGTGCCAGAATATTTTGACTGGGTCACAATCCCAGATTGCATGCAAGTATGTGTCCGTCACATTTTGTGTACACTGTGTACAAATTTTTGTATCTTTAAAGCCCATTTTAAACATTCTTTCCCCCGTATAGTGAGCTCTGTGAATTACTTTATATTGTATTAGTTGTAGATTCACATTAGCGGTAGACATAAATATGTTTTTACAGATTTGGGTCCAGAAGTCAGCATTGTAGGTAACCTCTAAATCTTTTTCCCATGTAATTGATGGAATGGACATTGTTGTCTTATTTGTTGCAATTAACTTATAAATTTTGGATAAAATTTTCTGTTGACTAGTAATTTGGGTTAAATCTAGTACCAGTGGCGGAAGGTTAAGGTTAGGTGTTTTACTATTAAGTTTTGTTTGAACAATAGATTTAATTTGAAGATATTCTAGAAATTGATTTCCTCCAATGCTATACTTCTGTACGAGGTGAGAGAAAGAAACCAGAGTGTTGTTTTCATAGATATCTTTAAGATGCGTAATGCCCTTAGTGATCCATGATGACAGATTTAATGGTTTCCTGTTCATCAAAAAATCCGGATTATTCCAAATAGGAGTGTATGTACTTGGTGATACCGTGGTATTAGTCATTTGGTAAAAGTCCCACCAGGCCGTCAGAGTTGAGGCAATGATTGGGTTTTTGAAGCAGGGGTGTCTGGTAATAGTGCGGCTTATAAATGTCAAATCAGAGATATTGATTCCTTTACAAAAAAATTGTTCTAGCCCTATCCAAGAACAATCTGATTCATTTGGTTTGATCCATTTATAAACATACTGGAGTTTATTTGCAAGATAGTAATGCTGGAAGTTTGGGGCCTCCAGACCACCATTTAATTTATTTTTTTGTAATGTTGATAGTTTAATTCTGGCCTTTTTATTTTTCCAGTAATAATGTGTAATTATTGAATCTAAAGATTTGAACCAGAGGGTTGGAGGCTTGCTGGGAATCATTGAAAAGAGATAATTTACCATGGGAAGTATGGTCATTTTGACTGTAGCAATTCTACCAATAAGATTTATTGGTAAATTCATCCAACATTTTAGATTTTCTTCAATCGTTTTCAGGAGTGGATTATAATTAAGGCCAATTAACTCTGACAGCTTAGGGGGAATGTTAATTCCCAGGTATTTTATGTTGCCGGTGGTGATTGAGAATGGTCCAGTGACAGTTGCCACATCCCAGCTGTTAGAGTTCAGTGGTAGTATGGTGGATTTAGACCAGTTAATAGTGTAGTCAGAGATCTTAGAGAAATGATTAATAAGGTTGACAGTATCGGGAATTGATGATGATGGGTTTTGTAGATATAAGAGGATGTCATCAGCATATAAGCTAATCTTATGGGTTGTATCTCCTGTTCCGATTCCTGAAATTGTGCTGTCTTGTCGTATGGCTGCTGCCAGAGGTTCTATAAAGATGGCAAATAGCGATGGAGAGAGTGGACATCTTTGCCTTGTACCCCTGTGTAGAGTGAACCGCTGTGATATTAATCCATTTGTGGTGACTGTTGCCATCGGTGATGTGTAAAGAATCTTGATCCAATGAATAAATGATTCACCAAAGCCGAATTTTTTAAGTGTTTGGAATAAGAATTCCCAATTAACTTTATCAAATGCTTTTTCTGCATCCAATGAGAAAATGGCTGTTGGTGTATCTGTTTGTGATGAGTAGTGAATCTGATTAAATAGTCTCCGTAGGTTATTGGCGGAGTGTCTTCCTTTAATGAAGCCTGTTTGGTCTGGATGAATGATAAGTGGAGTTACTTTTTCAATTTGTAGCGCTAGAGCTTTACTGATTATTTTTGTGTCTGAATTAATTAGGGATAACGGGCGGTAGCTTGCTGGAAGAGTGGGATCTTTGTTTAAATGTTTTAAGTTTTTAAGACACTTGTGGTTTTATTTGAAAACACAAACTAGATTTGATGTTTTCACCAGAAAATTGGTTAAATTAGGAGAATCCTGCAGCAGTTCTTCTAGAAACAAGCTGCCACCTCCATCTTCATGATAAACCTGGACAGAACCAGAAAGGAGGAGCAGCTGCTCTGTTTAGTGACTCCCTTCAATGGAGACAAATGTCTCATGACAACGATGCTTCATTTGAATGTGTGTCTTCAGTGGACATCCTCGTCCCGTGTGTTGTTTCTCAACGTCTACAGGTCACCTAAGTACCATGAACCTTCTCTGATGATTTTCTGGACTGCTGTCTGTCATCTGTGTTGATTTGGATTGTGTGATTGTGTTGGGGATTTTAACGTCCATGTTGACAACCCTCAGGACATCTGGACAAAGGAATTGTGTTCTTGATCATTTTGGATCGACTCAACATGGGATTGTAAAAACACACAACAAACAACATCGTCTGGACTTAATAATATCCAAATGTCTGAACATCTGTGAGGTTGTGGGGACAGATGTTGCTCCGTCTAACTATTCTTGTGTTTTCTTTGAGAGTTTTATTAACGCCAACAGAAACGTCCAAACAGAGATAATCAAGAAACGGTACATAGAAGAAAATACCAGAGAAATGTTTATCCTGATCTCCTCCTCCTCACCCCTCCCCCACTCACCTTCAGTTAATGAGCTTGTGGATAAATTCACTGGTAAAATGATTAATATTATTGATACCATTGCTCCCACCAAGGTGAAGATCATCACCTCCATGGAGAAATCCTGCAGGGGTCAGAGGTGAAGAAAGAGTCCAAAAGCTGAACGCAGGTGGAAAACTAAACTACAGGTTCATCATGACATTTATAAAGAGAGACTGAACTTGTATAATACGGAGGGATGGAAAACAATCATGTTTTTCTGAGATCACTGGCAGAAACAACAATAATGTACTTTGTTGACTTCTGTTGACAGACTAACAAACCCCCCTGAGTCAGTGGACCCTGAACTTCTAACCAACCGTGTCTGCAATGAGTTAGATTTTTTTTTACTGATAAAATTCAGAAAACTAGACAGTCAGTTAGAGCTCCTATACTAGACACAGGATATGTGCTGCCTTTGTGTCCACTGAGAGAAAGCAGGACACAGTTTTGTCCAATCAGTCATTAGAACCTGGATGACATCATACATCAGCTGAACTTCACCACTCGCTGCCTTGATACTCTGCCAAAAGGTTTTTTAAAAGTGTTGTAAATTGTATGTCCTTAGATCTTCTAGACGTAAATACGTCTCTGCCTTCAGGTATCTTTCCTCAGTGCATAAAATCAGGCGTCATTAAGCCACTTTTAAAACAGAATAGTCTGGACAGGTCACTCATGAACAGGTATAAGACCGTATCCAACCTCCCCTTTATTAGTAAAATAATAGAAAAGGCTGCTTTTCCACATTTGTACAACAGATACTAAATGACTGTTTTGACATCTTCCAGTCAGGTTTCCAGCCACATCGCAGCACTGAGACGGCTCTAGTAAAGGTCCTTAATGACATCCGCTCCAATTGGGATGGTGGCAACATTTCAGTCTTGGTCTAACTGGATCTCAGTGACACATGTCACTGACATGTTAAAAATAGTTTATAATTTGTTGTTTAAAGAGTAAAGTGTGTGAGAGAAATGTTTTTAATTTGAATCACTTATTCTAATGATCTGTTTAAACATTGTCTGAACTTAATTCGACCCTAAGTGACTTTGTAGCCTGTGTTAAAATTTAGTTCAAGGAAAGCAAACTTTCTGTTTCTCAGACTCTTAGAATTTACATCTTGACAAGATATCCATCCTCCTCCTCCTTAAGCAGTGAGGGAGTCTTGCAGAAGTATTTCATGTGAGACAATCTGCTCTGCCATTTAGGGAGCTATGCAGCTGTAACTCATGTGATGTTTCTGGGTTCATATCATATAAAAAACCTGTCTCTTCTTCTCCATGGCAGAACTCTCCAAGTGAGACTTCTCTGCATGTCTGATCAACGTGTATCTTGTAAATAAACCTTTGTGTTAAACTTGAAACTGTTTTGCTCTCATTTGGATTGCAGAAAATTTCCGCCACAATTTTGGTGTCAGAAGTGGGATCCCGGACGTGTCCGTCGGAGCCGGACTGTGGTATTTTGTGTGAGAAAAGAAAGTCGGTTATCCTTGACATAAATGTAGCCCGTCGGATAATAAGTTAGGTAATTCGTGGAATTACCATAACATGTCCTGCAATAAAGAATTGCTTAGTTGTATTCTGACAGAGCATCAACGGGAATATTTCCCTGCAAATACTTTATATGGATTTATTGTGGTAAAAAAAAAAAGTAAAGGAAGTTGTTAACTACAGTTAATCGTAAAAGGTAAAAGAAAGTTGGGGTCTGAAGCGTGATTGGTGAGTGGTCTGGCAGGAAGGGGGAGTTGAGAGTGAGAGAGGCCTGGTATGTGGGAAGACAGAGGGGCGACGGAAATAAAATAAACAAGTGGTGGCAGATTGGAGATTTGCATGTGAGCCTTGGACTTGTTTTTATCCCGTCCACGCAACACCGGACAGGGGAAGCAAGAGAGGGGCGTGGAGCAGACGAGCGGAGCAGTGTTGTGGAACCGGGCTAGGGGTCTGGTCAAGAACACAGCGACCGCAAGAAGCTCGCTAAGTTCCAGGAGGATTACGCCATTTTCCGAGTTGGAGTAATTTTGTTTTTTGTCCCGGTATTGGAATTTATATATTTTGTGGGGGACATCGCATCGCGTCGCACAGGCCTGCAACGCATCTGGGTGCCAGTCGGCAGAGTCGTGAGAGTAAACAAAACACAAACACACGGGACTGGGGACTAGTTTTGTCTAGTTCTTTTGTGCAGTTTCCTCGCCAGTTGGTTAACTGTTAATACGGCTGTTACCCTTTCAATGTTCTGGTAGTTATAGGGACGTTACATGAGTGTAAACCTGTTGCTGAGATGGTTTGCTTTGTTGGTCTTCTGATTTTCATAAAACCCTGTTTAAGTGCTATGTTACGGAAAATATGCATGCACTTTGGGAAAAAAAAAAAGAAGTAAAGTGTTTGCAAATATTTCCGGCCTTTGGATTATAGTTATTGAGCCATACATTTCAGGGAACTCATTAAGGAACTCATTTACATAAATAGAACCCAACACCCCATCGTTCTAGTAGATAGAGTGGTGAGGGTGTCACATAAATTTAACACAGACTAAACAGTCAAAATACAAAAAACAGGCTTGTACTTAAAGCATAGTCACTTAGGGTCAGATTAACTTCAGACAATGTTTAAACTGCTCAGTAGAACAAGTGATTCAAACTAGTACTATGTGAATATAATATTTCTCTCACAGATGTTGCAGATATGTGTCAGTCAAGACACCCCTACAACATCCAGAATCTGAAGGAACTCAGGGTTGACCTCCTCACTGCCGGAGCCCTGCCACTGCAGAGCTTTTTGACCACCTCGGTGACCTTGGTCCCAGAAATGGTTGAGTCCACAGACTCAGGTTCCTCTTTGGAAGAAGTGTTGATGGGACTAAGAAGATCCTTGAAGCAATCCTTCCACCACCTAACCACATTCCCAGCTGAGGTCAACAGCACCCAACCCTCACTAGAAACATGGTGGGTGGACACAGCTACAGCTGAGAGAACCTGTGATCGCGAGACCAAACGAGACCAAGTGCGACATCAAACATGGTAGCTGGTTACTGCTAGATTTAAACACCTAAACAAATTTAACAAGTGTCTTCTTTGAGAATACAATTTCATTAAAAATATCCGAGCGGATACTGGATTACTTCACCCTGGAAGAACTCGAAAACTTTATCGACGCGTTCTACAACACGTTTTGTGCCGCGGAGGACGCCGAGACAGCGAGGGATATGGAGAAAATCAAGCCCTCGGCAAGTAAGAGAACCAGACAGTCCGAGTCTACACATAGCTCTCCGAGACATCCAGCTCAGAGGTGAGTGACATTCTCGTCTCTATTAATGAAAAACTGTCCGGACTGGACACTAGGATGGTGCTTCTTGAGTTACTGCATAAAGAATTCCAGCAGCTACGCGAAAGTCTGGAATTCAGCCAAAACCAAATCGCTGCGCTGACTACTTGGAGGCTGAAACACCCTAACGATAAAGAATTCTCTTACCTCTCACAAGTCCATCAATCTTACTCACAAATCGACTATTACCTTATTAGTAATTCTCTTATTTCCAAAGTAAGTAACATTGTGATACATCCCATCATTATTAGTGATCATGCTCCGATCACTCTGACCTGGACTAAAAGTACATCTATTAAAACCAGCAACAGGTGGCGACTTAACACATCGCTGCTTGAAGACCCTGACTTTGACGACTATATTAAGAGGATCTGGACATCCTTCCTTGAAATAAATGATTCACCAGAAATATCCCCATCACTCCTTTGGGAAACGGGCAAAGCTGTGCTGAGAGGATAGATCATTTCATATTCCTCCCATAAGAAAAAGTAGGAAGAGCATGAACAAAGAAACTTGGAAAAGAAGATTAAAGAGTTAGAAATTAATAATGCTAATAACCCAACTCCTCAAAATCATTCTGAACTGCAAAAATATAAACTGCAGTTGAATGAATACCTAAATAAAAAAAGTAGATTCCTCATCCAAAAACTCAGACATGAACAATTTGAATTCGGTAATAAATCGGGCAAATATCTGGCCAATCAGATTAAGAAAAACAAGGAAAAATCCACAATCTCCACAGTTGTTAACTCAACGGGAGACATCGTTCAAGACCCTGAAGATATCAACGAGGAATTTATGAATTTCTACAGAAAGCTGTATTCATCTGCAAACAAATCAGACATATCAGAGATTAACAAATTTCTCGACAATATCAACCTACCAAACCTCACAGAAGATCAGGCTGGAGAACTTGATGGACCTCTAACTCCAACAGAGATTCATAAAGCTCTTCAACTAATGCCTAATAACAAATCACTGGGTCCAGATGGCTTCCCGGCAGAATTTTATAAACACTTTTGGAACATTCTAGCACCCATATTTACAAGATTAATAGCAGAAATTAAGGAAAAATCTAAGCTCTCCATGGAGATGAATACAGCGATGATTACTTTAATATTAAAACCTGGAAAAGATCCCACTCTTCCAGCAAGCTACCGCCCGTTATCCCTAATTAATTCAGACACAAAAATTATCAGTAAAGCACTAGTGTTACGAATTGAAAAAGTAACTCCACTTATCATCCACCCAGACCAAACAGGCTTCATTAAAGGAAGACACTCCGCCAATAACCTACGCAGACTATTTAATCTGATTCATTACTCATCACAAACAGATACACCAACAGACATATTTTCATTGGATGCAGAAAAAGCATTTGATAAAGTTAATTGGGAATTTTTATTCCAAACACTTAAAAAAATCGGCTTTGGTGAATAATTTATTCATTGGATCAAGATTCTTTACACATCACCGATGGCAACAGTCACCACAAATGGATTAATATCACAGCGCTTCACTCTACACAGGGGTAAAAGGCAGGGATGTCCACTCTCTCCATCCCTATTTGCCATCTTTATAGAACCTCTGGCAGCAGCCATACGACAAGACAGCACAATTTCAGGAATCGGAACAGGAGATACAACCCATAAGATTAGCTTATATGCGGATGACATTCTTTTATATCTACAAAAACCCATCATCATCAATTCCCGATACTGTCAACCTTATTAATCATTTCTCTGAGATCTCTGACTATATTATTAACTGGTCTAAATCCACCATACTACCACTGAACTAAAACAACACCGTGGTTCCTTTCTCTCACCTCGTACAGAAGTATAGCATTGGAGCTAATCAATTTTTAGAATATCTTCAAATTAAATCTGTTGTTCAAACAAAACTTAACAGTAAAACACCAAACCTTAGCCTTCCACCACTGGTATTAGATTTAACCCAAATTACTAGTCAACAGAAAATTTTATGCAAAATCTATAAGTTAATTGCAACAAATAAGACAACAATATCCATCCCATCAATTACATGGGAAAAAGATTTAGAGGTTACCTACAATGCTGACTTCTGGACCCAAATTTGTAAAAACATATTTATGTCCACCGCTAATGTGAATCTTCAACTAATACAAAAAAAAGTAATTCACAGAGTTCACTATACGGGGGAAAGAATGTTTAAAATGGGCTTTAAAGATACAAAAATTTGTACACAGTGTACACAAAATGTGACGGACACATACTTGCATGCTATCTGGGATTGTGACCCAGTCAAAATATTCTGGCACAGTGTCACTGACACCCTCTCCCAACGTCTTGATTGCTGCATCCCGCTGTTACCCTCACTCTGCCTCTTGGGAGATTTTTCTGCTCTATCACTGGATAACAGTTCCAACAGAATCCTTTCTATTGCCCTAATCATCGCCAAGAAAACAATCCTCATGAACTGGAAAACCAAAAACTCCATCAATGTCATCCTCTGGGAAAACTTACTAATAGATTTCATTTCAATGGAACAACTATCAGCTTCAATTAAAAGACAAACTACAAAGTTTGACCAAGTATGGAAAAAATTTATTTTATCCTTGAATTCGAGACACACAAATCTTCCCTCAAATGATCCTCGATAAATAATCGGATTTTGCCATTTCTATTTGGGGGGGGGGGGGGAGAAAAAACAAAAATAAATAAATAAATACATAAAAAAAAAATAATAATAATAAATAAAAAAAGAAAGAAATTAATGAATAAAAAAATAAAGACATAAAGAAATTTAATAAAAGGGGGGAAAAAAAGGAGGGAAAATAAAATGCATATAAAAAAAAAAGGACTAATTCATAAATAAACAATCGCCCCAACTCCCAGCTTACTCCTCATTACCCTTGACTAGAAATTGGCAGGTTTACTATTAGCCTGGAAATCCGCTGAACTACTTCCAAAAGTAGGGGTGGTGGCACAAAAAAAAAAAAAAAACCCTTGGTGATTATTATCGTTATTGGTGTCGTGCTCTGTCTTTCTTGCCTTGATAGTCTGATAATTTTTTTTTTTTTCTCTTCTCTTTCAAATCATTGGCTACCCTTTCGCCCGGGGCTGCGGTGCTGCCCCTGCTGGGGGGTGGGTGCGGGTGGCACTGGTGGCTGCAGGGTCCCATATCCATAGTGACAGTAGCAATGACTGATGGGGCCTGCTGGGCCCTGGGGACTGGGGTTGTCGGTAGCCCCCCCCTTTGGCTTCCGGATGTGGCGCGGGGGCGGGGGTTGTGTGCCGCCGTGGCTCCCTGGTCGGTGCGGCCCCGTGTGGATCTGGCCGGATCTGGTCCTGGTTACCTGCCTCCCCACCACCCCCTCTCTCATATTCATATAAAAAAAAAAAAAAAAACCTTGATTACCAATTTAGTATCAACCAATAATATATGTGCAAACAAGGGGGGAAAAAAAAGAAAAAAAAAAGAAAAAAAAAAAAGATTCACATGAAGACCATGAAACCTCACAGCTTCAGCTGAGCTGTCAATCAGCAGCAGCAGTCTCATCTATGGGCCGCAGGGGCTGATGGGAGCTCTGAGGAGCTGTTAGGAAGCACGTGGCCCTCGTCTGAGCTCACAGCTCGTCCTTGTTGGGCCTCAGCTGCATCAGAGCGCCACTTCTCCCCAGGTTCACCAGAGGAAACATCACTGCACAAAATGCTTTTCCTCCCAGCTGCTGCTCTGTGCTGTCTGTGTTCAGGTGAGTGTTTCCAGCCAATCAGGAGCCAACAAACTCCACCTGGAACAAACACTGTCTCACTGACCTTCACCTGTCTGTCTGTGTCTCTGCAGGGCTGGTCGCCATGGCAGCAGAGCTGCTCCAGAAGGATTTAACACTGACCAGGAGAGCTGGTGAAAGTGTCTCCTTCAGCTGTGGACAAACTGACCAGTGTTCTTACAGCTTTGTGTTCTGGTACCAGAAGAAAGAATCAGAAACATTCAGAGTGATTCTAGATATTAACAGGAGTAGTGGCAACATTTATAAAAGTTACGGTCATCCTCAGGTAGCAGATTTCTCAGCAGTGAAAACACAGAACGGCTGTGAGTTGAAGATAGAGAAAGTTAAAGAGGATCATTCAGCCACCTACTACTGCTCCTGTTATAAGTCTGATTCCCACAGTGAGAAATAATCCCTGCAGCCTGAACAAAAACCTCCAGATGAATAGATGTCAAACAGAGTTTGTGACAGGAAGAGAGCAGTAAACCACAGCCCAGGTTCAGGTTTCACCTCAAAGTCTCCAACAAACGGAGCTGAAGGAGTTTCTGCTTCACTGCTGTCAACATTTATTCTGCTTCACTTTGACTAGTTGAAACTCAGATTTCTTCACTATTTAACAAACAAAGACGTTAATAAGACAAATAAATATGTAAAAACATAATATTATTAAATGTAAATTCATTAGAAAGAGACAAAACAGACAAATAAAACCTAAAACATAAAAGTCATGATGAAATGGAAAATGCAAATAAAAACTAAACTCAGTGGTTCTTACATTTACTCTGACTTTTATTTCTTAACTGACATTAAATGAAGACATTTGATGTCTCTTTTTATCAGCTTTATTATTTAGTTTGTTCATTTTCATCCACGTTTGTATTTCAGAGCTGAAATATGTTCCAGTAAAGTTGGTCAGTAAAGTTGGTCAGTAAAGTTTTCTGTCTTCCTCACCATGTCTTTGGAACGTGTCTGGAATGTCCTTTTACATTGTCTTGTTGAAGAATTCCTGGACGTCCCTGGAAAAGATGTGGTCTTGAAGGCCACGTATGTTGCTGTAACATCTCAGAGTACTTTTCTGCATTAATGCTGCGTCACAGAAGTGGAGATGAGCTTTGGACACTGATTCAAGCCCAGACCATCTCAGAGCCTGGCTGTTGGACTTGTTCATGATGACCCTCATGTCCTTTCACACACTGAAATTCCTCCAGATTCCTGGAATCATTTCATCACATTCTGCTGTAGAAGGACAAAAATGGAAATCACTTCCAATCTTTCATTGAAGAAGATTGTTTCTAAACATTTCAATGATTTTCTCACACATTTGTTGACAAAGTGGAGGTCCTCTGTCCATCTTTACTCCTCAAAGACTCAAATCATCAGTACAATCACCTGCTGACATCACCTTCTGGAAATGACATCTTTTATCTAAATGACCAAAGTAGTTCTTAAATTTCATTTTATTCATACCAAATATATGTGCAGAGACTCTTCTGTCCGTCCATCCTTCAGTTTTTCTGGACTGATGTACTGATAGATTTACTTTAGGCTTCTCTGATCTTCAGGAACATCTCAGCTTTATTTTGACTTAACTGTAAAACATTTTTACCATCGTAGTTCGATCTCCATCATACAGTCATACATGTTAGTGGTTGGACATCAGGAGACACAACAATATAAATCTGTAAACTCTGAAACTGATGCTGTGTTTCCTGATGACACCTCCAAGAGGATGCATGCTAAGATTAAAGAGTTGGACCTAAAACTGAACCCTGAGGAACACCACAGTTCTTTTGATGGTTTTATACATTCACTGGTCCATAATGAAATAGAACTGTCTGAGAAGATTCAAACCAGTCAAAACCAGGTCCAGAGACCAAACTATGGATTCTGTCTATAAGATGGACTAGTCGTCTGTGTCAGATGTTTCATGTAATTCAGCAGAACTCATATCATTCATCCAAGTATCCTGTAAGTTCTTCCGACCAAAGGTCACATTACAGAAGCAGGAGTCTGAGCAATGAGGCCCAGACCTCTCCTTTTACCCAGCCACTGTGAGGCTGGTGGCTCAGGACATCAAAGAGAAAAACCTCACTCTCTCAGCTAATTAAACATTTGCAATATTTAAGTTAACATTTTCAGGCCAAATTCAGTTCTATGCAGTTTTGCTTTTCCCTCACTCATAAATGACACCTCAAGGTACTTAAACCTTTTCCAGTTGAGGCAGTACCCTGTGCTTGACCTGGAGAGAGCATTCCACCTTTTTCTGACAGAAAACAATTGTATTGTATTGGGAGGTGCTCATTGTTGCTACTTCACATTCAGCTGGTGAACTGCTCCAGTGAGAGCTGAAAATCACAACCTGGTGAAGCCAACAGGAGAAATGCAGTCTTGAGGTAACCAAACCAGACCCCTACTGCTCCTTAGCTGTGCCTGGCATTTCTGTCTATAAAAGTAATGAACAGAATCAGTGACAAAGGATCACCTTGACAGAGTTCAAAGGAAATTAATCAGACTTGAATCCGTAATGCAAACTAAACGATTTGTTTGGTTCCGTTTTGAAGGGGACTGGATATCCCTTAACTAGTGACCCAGTACCAGATACTAATGGAGCATAGTCCAAAGGATAACAAGAAAGAAAAATGTCAAATGTCTTCTCCAGGTACTCAAAACACATCTGAATTGGTTGGGCAAACTCCCATGTCCCCCCAGAACTCTAGCTAGGCTGCAGAGCTGGTCTAATGTTCCACAGTGTGGGTGAACTTGTATTGTTCCTCCTGAATCTGAGATTCAATCAAATCATCAAATCAAATAAAACTTTAAGTGCTTATCAGTAAAACATAAAATCAATCCCACCAATGTACACACCCCCTGCCCCACCAACCCTAATCCTTATCTTTACTAAAACACAGTCAAAGATTAAAAGAAATAAAAACATGGAAAACATTGCTGGGCTCAGAAGAACCTGCGAGGGAACACCGTCACAGGTAGCCGTCTACATCATCAGGTGTTTGCTGCAACTGAGGGCCAGACTGCATGGCAGGGAGCCACAACCTATTCCTGGGAGTAGAATAAAAATGTGTTCAGATTCAAGAGTACTTTGTGACTTAATTTTGAGGGCACTAAAATGCAACAAAATTGTGTTGCTTTTGAATGCAGATGTAGGACAAAGTGCAAAGCCCAGAGAAAAGGGGGTGGAGAAAGGGGGTTTTCTTGAGAGTTTAAGAGTCTTATTGCTGTGGGGGGAAAATCTATTGCTGAACCTGGAGGTTCTGGTCCAATGGCCCTGATAACATCTAGGATAAACAGAATGTGGTTGGGATGTGTGGGGTCAGCAGTGATTTGCAAGGTTTTATGTTTAGGTTTATGAGGATTCTCTCGACCGTGCCTCTGTAGAAAGTGGTGAAGATGTGTGTGGGAAGGTTTGGTCTTCTTAGCTGTCTTGGTCAGTGATATAGTTAAACTTTAACACTCTTTGTTTTATCTCATTGTTTTTTTACGCACTGTACACTGCACGTCTTATAAGATGATTGTACACGTCAGAATATATCTTGTACTTGTTGCTTATCTTCATGTGATTTGTGACCTCTTATTTTTAATAAAAACGAAAGCAGGACAGCAGAGAACAAGAGCAGCAGAGATGTGGCCGAGTTCTCTGTCCGTTTTTCTTTGCTAGATGAATGAAATCCTACTGACTTTGTCTTTCTTCCTTATTGTGTGTTTAATAAATGTTAGGTCGTTTAAACCTGACAAGGTCCTTCAATTGTTTCCCAACATACCAAGGAATCCAGCAGGTGTGGTGGACATCAGGAAAACTGTGGACGTTTATAAATTTCAAGGCTGATCTTCCCCCTCATCGGCTGGAGTCAAAGGTTGACGGGAGAACCGAAGGAAGACATAGTCGGTAAGTGAGATCTTGTTGTGTTACCCTGAAAGAATAGGGTGTTGAGGGGCGACGGAGTTCGATAAAGTCCATGAGAAAATCCGTGGAATTCTAAACACTGACGGTAAAAGAAAAACAGACGCGGAACCAATTAAATTTCGTGGGTTAAGTGACGTCTTTTCTGTGTTGAGTGATTGTGAGTGTGACTGGAGATACAAAACCACCAGGTATTTTGTCTCATGTAAAACCAGTAGGAATGTAAACAGCAAACCTGTTGTGGAAGCAAAAGGCAAGAATAGGGCCTGCTGTGCCCTTGGGGCTCGGGTTGCCGGTGGTGCCCGTGGGGTGGAGGATTGGGTTGTCCGCCGCCGTCGTGGCTCCCTGGTCGGTTCAGCCCCGTGCGGCTCTGGCCGGGGGCCTTGCTGGGGCCGGCCCTGGTGTCCGGCCTGCGGCTGGGGGCGTGTGTCGGCCCCCTCGAGACGCTGGTGCCCGTTTGTGGGGGGGGTTCCTGATGGTGGAGCGTGGCTGGCGTCCTGGCTCCCTGTGGCTGCCTGGGGCTCGCTAGGCGGTGCGCCCCCAGGACTCTTTGAGTCTCTCATCAGGACTCTTTGAGCCTCGCCAGGACTCTTTGAGTCTCATCAGGACTCTTTGGGTCTCATCGGGACTCTTTGAGCCTCATCAGGACTCTTTAAGTCTCATAGGGACTCTTTGGGTCTCATCAGGACTCTTTGAGCCTCATCGGGACTCTTTGAGTCTCATCGGGACTCTTTGAGTTTCATCGGGACTCTTTGAGTCTCATCGGGACTCTTTGAGTCTCATCGGGACTCTTTGAGCCTCATCGGGACTCTTTGAGCCTCATCGGGACTCTTTGAGCCTCATCGGGATTCTTTGAGTCTCATCAGGACTCTTTGAGTCTCATCAGGACTCTTTGAGCCTCATCAGGAATCTTTGAGTCTCATCAGGACTCTTTGAGTCTCATCAGGACTTTTTGAGCCTCATCAGGAATCTTTGAGTTTCATCAGGACTCTTTAAGTCTCATCAGGACTCTTTGAGTCTCATCAGGACTCTTTGAGCCTCACCAGGACTTTTTGAGCCTCATCAGGACTCTTTGAGTCTCATCAGGACTCTTTGAGTCTCATCAGGACTCTTTGAGCCTCATCAGGACTCTTTGAGTCTCATCAGGACTCTTTGAATCTCATCAGGACTCTTTAAGTCTCATCAGGACTCTTTGAGCCTCATCAGGACTCTTTAAGTCTCTCCAGGACTCTTTGAGCCTCATCAGGACTCTTTGAGTCTCATCAGGCTCTTCGAGCCTCATCAGGACTCTTTGAGCACTCTGCCAGGTATGTTGTCTAGACTCATGAACTTGGGTGACCCTCATCAGGACCCGGGTCCAGCTGGGTCCAGCCAAAGAACCTGGTCATCCTGGTGGTGAGGGGTTCTGGTGGTGGGTGTGTTGGACTGTGTGTAGAACCGACCAAAGTAGCTGGTTTGTTGAGGAAGTCTGTCGTTGCACTGCAGGGGGGTTTGATGACTTGTTGACACACACCACACGCACACACACACACACACACACACACACACACACACACACACACACACACACACACACACACACACACACACACACACACACACAGTGTGCAGGAATCCTGCAGGTGTGGGATGTGGTGGAGGTTGTGAGGAGGGACAGGAACCACAGCTCAGAGGAAGAAGATGTTCCTCAGTTTCTTCTTGAAGACTCTTGTTGCTCTGAACTGTTTGCTGATGACGATGGTTGAATGAGTGAATGGATGGGTGAGTAGTGTCTGATAAATGCTGCTGGACAGTCATGTGGACATGAACATGACACAAACACATCATGGAGCTGAAACGTCAAACTGCTTCATGCTGGACTCAGCTGACACGTTCAGCAGCAGACAGGTTTTTGTATCAGTCTTTCTCACTGTGGAGGAACTGGTACTCATCTTTGGATCTGGAAGTAAACTGTATGTCACAGGTAAGAACAAACGTTTATGTTCCTCCAGCTGTTTTATTGTAGAAGTTTAAAATGTGTTTCCAGTCAGTTTGAGCTGCTTCAGTGTTTCCGTGTTAGTTTGTGGATGTTTAGTAGAGAATTGATGATGCAGCCGTCGTTCCAGAAGAAACACTCAGTCATTCCTGAAAACATGTAGAAATGTCACTGAACAACTAAACTGGTTCTTTATTTCTGCAAATGTCAGACATGTTCCAAATATTTACAGTTTGATCATCTCAGTAAATCTGAACATCTGCTGCTCGTTGAAAACAAGGTGACTTCTGATGTCAAAGGGAATGGAATGCAGCTTTGGGAATGGATTTAGGAAAAGAAACGGAAAGATTTGAGCTGAAATATGTTGAAGACAAGAATTCATGCATTTATTTTGATGATCAAACTGCTGCATTTGTATCTTTCATGTCTGATAAAAATGTAAATAGTGAAGGATGAGACAAAATCCAGCTTGAAATGATCCAGATTCCATGAGTCCGTTTTCTTTAACGTGGTCTTAGTTGTTTTTACACAAACGATCCAGAAAACAACAAGTCAGCTCAGACAGCTCAGATACAACATCATTCAAATTCAAATGAAACTACATGGAGTGGAGAAAAGAGAGAAAAACAAGCAGATAAAGTCCTCAAACACAAACCTGTCGGACACTTTTACCAACTTTTTTGGACAAAACTCCAAATGAATGTGAGGAAAAAGTGAATTTACAGTGGTTGCTGTTGAATTTCTTCATATATGTTCCAGACTAAAAACTGCTGTCAGTTGGACGACGTGCACGCGCTCCTTTTCAGACCAGAACTGAGGCAGTTTTTATCAGCCGAGCCTCTTCTGTACTCCGATTACAATAGGAACGAAGTAGAAATACTCTAAATGTGCAGAAGAAATGTTTGACATCTTTTCACATGAAATGAAGCTGCTAGTTTTTGTCCGTTCAAAACAAAGACTTAGATAAGTTTCCACCTCCGTCCTAAAGACTTTTGATACTGCAATAATCCTTTGTCAGGACAAGTGAGTGAAAAAGCAGCTTCATCTAAAATCTTTACAGCATCAAATGTGTTTGAAGTGTTTTTATTTAAGACGATTTCAGTTGTTGACATTATTCTTATTTTAGCTTCATGTAAATGTGTTTTTATATGTAAATGTCGGGCCCCCCCCTTGTTACAATGGGGGGGGGGGGGGGGGGGGTGGGGGGGGGGGGGGGGGGGGGCTACTAGATTACTGCAAAGATTCAGGACCAGGGAAAGAGCACCACACAACAAACTACAGGAAGGAGGATCGTTTTATAATCACACTTTAATGGTTCAACCATACAACCCACGGCAAGGCAAAGCTAAAACTATTACCAACGATTAAAATAGTAATCGAAACCAGCTAAAAACTCTTAGAGGGGAGCCCCATAAAAAAAAAAAAAAAAAAAAAAAAAAATTATATATATATATATATATATATATATATATATATATATATATATATATATATATATATATATAAAACAAATATAAAAATGTCCATCAAAATGCTGGGAAGGCAGATCCTGCAGGCGGCCACAATCCCGTCCTTGTCCTCCGGCCACGCCTTTCATCCACATACCTTTATACATACCTGCACATACACATACGTACATACATATAAAACCCCTTTTTTTTTTTTTTTAATTAATAAATATACAAATATGAGAGAGGGCGTGGTGGGAAGGCGGGCAACCAGGACCAGGGGCGCATCACCTGCGAGCCCCACACAGTCACAGGAGCCAGGCCGCCAGCCACGCCCCACCGTCAGGGACCTCCCCCACAAAGGGGCACCAGCATCGCGAGAGGGCCGACACACGCCCCCAGCCGCAGGCCGGACACCAGGGCCGACCCCAGCGAGGCCCCCGGCCAGACCCGCACGGGGCCGCACCGACCAGGGATCCACGGCGGCGGCGCACAACCCGATCCCCGTCCCCGCGCCACCCCCGGAAGCCGACCGCACGCACCCCCCCCCACCCCCCACCCCCAAACCCAGCCCACCGACCATGTCTAATGCAATAGCATCGGACGGGAGTAGCAATACCCGGACCCCCAGCGCATGCCACCCCGCCAGCATCCCCCCCACCACCAACCCCCCCACCCCCCGCCCGCCAACCCAGCCCTCCCCAGCCCGGCCGTGGCCGTCGGAGCGGCACTCACCACTGCCGCCAGGGTCAAGGGGCAGCGCCAATCTACTAGCACACCAAGGGACACCACATGCAACACAGAGACCCCTCAGTCAGGGGAGCCGGGGGAGGGGGGGCACACCGATAACCCCATCTCCCAGGCCCAGCAGGCCCCATCAATCAATACTACTGTCCCTGTGGATATGGGACCCTGAGGCCACCAGCGCCACCCGCACCCACCCCACAGCATGGGCAGCACCGCAACCCCGAGGCAGGGCTTGGCCAATGATTAGATAGAAATATAGAAAGAAAGAGAAAAAAAAAACCCTAGACTATCAAGGCAGGAAGACCAGAGCACGACACCAATAACAATTTTTTTTTTTCCTTCCTTTTTTTGTGCCACCACCCCTACTTTTGGTAGTAGTTCAGCGAATTTCCAGGCTAATAGTCAACCTGCCAATTTCTAGTCAAGGGTAATGAGGAGTAAGCTTGGGAGTTGGGGTGATTGTTTATTTATGAATTAGTCCTTTTAGTTAGTCCAAAATCCGATTATTTATCGAGGATCATTTGAGGGGAAGATTTGTGTGTCTTGAATTCAAGGATAAAATAAATTTTTTCCATACTTGGTCAAACTTTATAGTTTGTCTTTTGATTGAGGCTGATAGTTGTTCCATTGAAATAAAATCTGTTAGTAAGTTTTCCCAGAGGATGACATTGATGGAGTTTTTGGTTTTCCAGTTCATGAGGATTGTTTTCTTGGCGATGATTAGGGCAATAGAAAGGATTCTGTTGGAACTGTTATCCAGTGATAGAGTAGAAAAATCTCCGAAGAGGCAGAGTGAGGGTAACAGCGGGATGCAGCAATCAAGACGTTGGGAGAGGGTGTCAATGATACTGTGCCAGAATATTTTGACTGGGTCACAATCCCAGATTGCATGCAAGTATGTGTCCGTCACATTTTGTGTACACTGTGTACAAATTTTTGTATCTTTAAAGCCCATTTTAAACATTCTTTCCCCCGTAAAGTGAACTCTGTGAATTACTTTATATTGTATTAGTTGTAGGTTCACATTAGCGGTAGACATAAATATATTTTTACAGATTTGGGTCCAGAAGTCAGCATTGTAGGTAACCTCTAAATCTTTTTCCCATTTAATTGATGGGATGGACATTGTTGTCTTATTTATTGCAATTAACTTATAAATTTTGGATAAAATTTTCTGTTGACTAGCAATTTGGATTAAATCTAGTACCAGTGGCGGAAGGTTAAGGTTAGGTGTTTTACTATTAAGTTTTGTTTGAACAATAGATTTAATTTGAAGATATTCTAGAAATTGATTTCCTCCAATGCTATACTTCTGTACGAGGTGAGAGAAAGAAACCAGAGTATTGTTTTCATAGATATGTTTAAGATGCGTAATGCCCTTAGTGATCCATGATGACAGATTTAATGGTTTCCTGTTCATCAAAAAATCCGGATTATTCCAAATAGGAGTGTATGTACTTAGTGATACCGCGGTATTAGTCATTTGGTGAAAGTCCCACCAGGCCGTCAGAGTTGAGGCAATGATTGGATTTTTGAAGCAGGGATGTCTGGTAATAGTGCGGCTTATAAATGGCAAATCAGAGATATTGATTCCTTTACAAAAAAATTGTTCTAGCCTTATCCAAGAACAATCTGATTCGTTTGGTTTAATCCATTTATAAACATACTGGAGTTTATTTGCAAGATAGTAGTGCTGGAAGTTTGGGGCCTCCAGACCACCATTTAATTTGTTTTTTTGTAATGTTGATAGTTTAATTCTGGCCTTTTTATTTTTCCATTAATAATGTGTAATTATTGAATCTAAAGATTTGAACCAGAGGGTTGGAGGCTTGCTGGGAATCATTGAAAAGAGATAATTTACCATGGGAAGTATGGTCATTTTGACTGTAGCAATTCTACCAATAAGATTTATTGGTAAATTCATCCAACGTTTTAGATTTTCTTCAATCGTTTTCACAAGTGGATTATAATTAAGGCCATTTAACTCTGACAGCTTAGGGGGAATGTTAATTCCCAGGTATTTGATGTTGCCGGTGGTGATTGAAAATGGTCCAGTGACAGTTGCCACATCCCAGCTGTTAGAGTTCAGTGGTAGTATGGTGGATTTAGACCAGTTAATAGTATAGTCAGAGATCTTAGAGAAATGATTAATAAGGTTGACAGTATCAGGAATTGATGATGATGGGTTTTGTAGATATAAGAGGATGTCATCAGCATATAAGCTAATCTTATGGGTTGTATCTCCTGTTCCGATTCCTGAAATTGTGCTGTCTTGTCGTATGGCTGCTGCCAGAGGTTCTATAAAGATGGCAAATAGGGATGGAGAGAGTGGACATCCCTGCCTTGTACCCCTGTGTAGAGTGAACCGCTGTGATATTAATCCATTTGTGGTGACTGTTGCCATCGGTGATGTGTAAAGAATCTTGATCCAATGAATAAATGATTCACCAAAGCCAAATTTTTTAAGTGTTTGGAATAAGAATTCCCAATTAACTTTATCAAATGCTTTTTCTGCATCCAATGAGAAAATGGCTGTTGGTGTATCTATTTGTGATGAGTAGTGAATCAGATTAAATAGTCTCCGTAGGTTATTGGCGGAGTGTCTTCCTTTAATGAAGCCTGTTTGGTCTGGATGAATGATAAGTGGAGTTACTTTTTCAATTCGTAGCGCTAGAGCTTTACTGATTATTTTTGTGTCTGAATTAATTAGGGATAACGGGCGGTAGCTTGCTGGAAGAGTGGGATCTTTTCCAGGTTTTAATATTAAAGTAATCATCGCTGTATTCATCTCCATGGAGAGCTTGGATTTTTCCTTAATTTCTGCTATTAATCTTGTAAATATGGGTGCTAGAATATTCCAAAAGTGTTTATAAAATTCTGCCGGGAACCCGTCTGGACCCGGTGATTTGTTATTAGGCATTAGTTGAAGAGCTTTATGGATCTCTGTTGGAGTTAGAGGTACATCAAGTTCTCCAGCCTGATCTTCTGTGAGGTTTGGTAGGTTGATATTGTCGAGAAATTTGTTAATCTCTGATATGTCTGATTTGTTTGCAGATGAATACAGCTTTCTGTAGAAATTCATAAATTCCTTGTTGATTTCTTCAGGGTCTTGAACGATGTCTCCCGTTGAGTTAACAACTGTGGAGATTGTGGATTTTTCCTTGTTTTTCTTAATCTGACTGGCCAGATATTTGCCCGATTTATTACCGAATTCAAATTGTTCATGTCTGAGTCTTTGGATGAGGAATCTACTTTTTTTATTTAGGTATTCATTCAACTGCAGTTTATATTTTTGCAGTTCAGAATGATTCTGAGGAGTTGGGTTATTAGCATTATTAATTTCTAACTCTTTAATCTTCTTTTCCAGGTTTCTTTGTTCATGCTCTTCCTTCTTTTTCTTATGGGAGGAATATGAAATAATCTGTCCTCTCAGCACAGCTTTGCCCGTTTCCCAAAGAAGTGATGGGGATATTTCTGGTGAATCATTTATTTCAAGGAAGGATGTCCAGATCCTCTTAATATAGTCGTCAAAGTCAGGATCTTCAAGCAGCGATGTGTTAAATCGCCACCTGTTGCTGGTTTTAATAGGTGTACTTTTAGTCCAGGTCAGAGTGATCGGAGCATGATCACTAATAATAATAGGATGTATTTCAATATTACTCACTTTGGAAATCAGGGAATTACTAATAGGGTAATAGTCGATTCGTGAGTAAGATTGATGGACTTGTGAGAAGTAAGAGAATTCTTTATCGTTAAGGTGTTTCAGCCTCCAACCATCTCCAAGACCATAGTCTGCCATGAACTGTTTGATTGTTTCTGAAGACTGATAGTTATATGTTTTACTACAGTTATTAGATTTATCTAGTGCCGGATTAAGAACAGTATTAAAATCTCCACCTATGATTATTGGTGAGTCGGAGAAATTAGAAATCGCTGTAAAGAAAGAATGAAAAAACGATGAGTTGTCTTTATTTGGGCCATAAATACTGGCTATTGTTATTGGATTGTTGTCAATTGTAATATTAATAATTATGTAACGTTATCTAGTAAACATTATATTTTATCATTTATGTGGATGAAAACTGTTCAGATGTCTGTAAATAAATCACATAAAACAGATATAAACATATACGTCTATTTATAGATTAGTACAGATGGTAAAATCAGAAAGTTGATGTTTTCATGAATTTCTACACTTGTTTGTCTTTACAAACAACAATTAACATTAATTAATAACATCACAATAACGACAGACGACCAACCTGCAACTAATCAGTTTAATCACCAACAAAACAGTTACAACCAGAAACTCCTTCTTTTTTATTTTAATATGTAAATTAGGGCTGTCAATCAATGACGTTATTTAATGGAGATAAAAACATTTTTATAGTTTTATAGTTTAATTAAACATGTTTACAACCTGCTTGAAAAACTCCTCTTTGGTTTGTCTGCTTTCATTTCACATCCGTCACAACTCGGAGGTTCATTGTTTTGAACCATATCAGCTGAATTTATATCCAGTAATAATGATTTTTCTGACGTTGCTCAGCTGAAGGAGCTGGTATCTCGGCAACACGGCAGCGCGCCGTTCCAGGAAAAAGGAAATCTTCTTTACATTTGGATGTTTTTACGTCTGTTACAGCTGCAGCGCTTCTTGTTTCTGCAAACTACAGGTTGGGTCGAGGGTCATGTTTCCTGAAACGTTGTTAAAAACATAAAAGTGGCCTTAAACAGCATAAACTTTGAACCTCTAACAGACATATTATACACATATATTTATGTGTAAATGTTATTATCTGCATGTATATAAATGTCCACTTTATCTTATTGTTTTTCTTTCATTTCATTGTTTCATCTCTTCTGAAGAAAGAAAGAAGAAGCAGTTTGTAGTTTTGCTTCATTTCTGATCTTTGACATTGATCTAATAGTTTGGTAACAGAGGTTTTTACACACAGATGCAAAAGGTGACATTTCTTGATCACTGTCAGCGTCTAAGTTTCTCCAGCGTCTGTCATGATTTGAAGAAAACCTCCTTCCTGTCCTGTTTTGGCTTCATTTTTTTCAGTTTGGTACAGCTTCAGTTTAGTTATTAAAATACATTTTCCTAGTGATTGGAGTAAATCAAATGAACACAAGTGTTTTAGGTCCAATAAAAGCTCTAATTGTGTTGTGTGTGATGTGTTGAAAACACGTGCAGGTGAGACACATGCTGACATGAGGTGATGAGTGTTTCTGTGCAGCTGAACTCAGTGATGTGGTGAACTTTGTGCTGTATTGATGAGTAGTTCAGTGATCAGAGTCCGTGTGTTTCCACATCAGACTGAATGCAGTGCAGAGCTGGAAGCTGCTGCTGACTGTGTGAATGTGTGTCTGTGTCAAACTTCAGATGAGCAGGTAGTGAAGCCCGTGGTGAGCGTGTACCCAGCAGCATCCACAGCCCACCAGGAGGGGAGCAGCTCCCTGCTGTGTGTGGCCTCAGCCATGTTTCCTCCTCTGGTCCGGTTCTCCTGGACAAGACAGAAGGAGGACGGCTCGGTGGAGGAGCAGCTCCCAGCTGAGGAGGAGCAGCTGGAGTTCAGAGAGTCGGGACGCAGCGCCGCCATCAGGGTGGTCCGTGGCGACCGTCTGCACACCTATAGATACAGGTGCTACGTCAGCCACGAGGGGGTCAAAGTGGAGGCCCAAACACAAACAGGTAATGAAGGTTTGGTGACTGTGTTCAGCAGTGATTCAGCTTCACGTGGAAACGCTGTCAAAGACAGCTGAGGAGCAGAGGACATTTGTCCCTGCAACTGCAAACATTTGACTCCTTTTCTGTTTCAGAGCTTCCAGCTGCAGCAGATTTCTTCCCGTCTCAGTGCAGGGTGAAGCTGCTCTGCCTGCTCTACACAGTGCTGATAGTCAAGAGTCTGGTGTACTGCTGTGGACTCTCTCTGCTGATGATCCTCAGAAAGCATCTGAACACATGCTGACTGACTGTTTTCTGTACAGATGTTTATGTTGACGTGTCTTACAAACTTCTTCAGCTCAGTTAGTAGCTGTGTTGGACAGATTTCAGCTTTGTTGTTCTTCTTCTTCTTTGCAATATTCTGGTACACAGTGTGGAAGATTCTTGACATTTATTCAATACTAGATTGTCAATAAAGCCACTTGGAACCTTGATGCCTGTTTGTTCTCTTCTTGTTTCCAGCTTGGTTTTGTTAACAGTCATTTGACTGTGATTTCATGTTTGAGACTCGTACGAGCACAACAAGTGTCACATGATCCACACATGGTAACAGAGGCGTGAACGTGCGCTGCTACGCTGACGACACTGTTGTGTCCACACATGAACAACCAGCAGAGCTGCTCTGAAGCTCCAGCTGCTACAGACAAACATCCAGAGGTTGGATCAGTCAGGACTGAAGTGTGAATGTTGCTGAATGACTTGTGTGTTGATTAGGAGCATCAGTGTTGGTGGAGGTGTGAGTGGAAGAAGAGCTTTCAGGAAGCAGAGAAAAGACTTCCTGCAGAGAGGGAGGGGAGCTGATGATCTGAATCTGCTCTCTGGTCTTATTAGGACACATCAAAACTGCTGACAGCCAATCACAGGGGTTTTGCTGCAGCTGTGTGTCTTTCTGATCTGCAGCCTCCACACCGGTAGCTGTGGCTTTTTACTTTAACAACAAAATGACAGTTACGAGCATCGACTGCTGCAACGGTGATTCCAGGAAGGATGTGTGTTCTTCATCTGTGAGAGACACAACTCAAATCCTCAACTCACAGCTACAATAAACCTGCTTCTGAACATCTGGAGCTCATCATGAATAATCAATAAGATCACTGAGAAAACATTCACCAAGTTGGACTGACAACACCATTCCAGATATAATCCAAGTCACTTCAGCTGGAACGTTTCTGTGTTGTGACAAACACATGAACAGTTGAGTATTTGTGTAAGTGTTGAAGTTGATGTCATGAGAGAGTTTTCAGCTTCTACCAGAGACGATGCAGCTGACTGTAGTTCGGTTATCGTTCATCAGAGCAACACAAACCACACTGAGACACAAACCACTGACACAAACAATCGCTCATGTTCACCACTCAGTTACACCTGTTCAATATCTCTGTTAAAAGCTTCCACTCATTCAATATCTCCAACAAATACATCCAGTCATGTACAACAGTTACTGCTCCTCTTTTAATCCTGCTTTAGTTTGGACTAAAAACACCATCACAACCATCTGATCATGGTTGCTTTTAGTTTTACACAAATAAAACCTCAAATCAACAACATACAACAGTTTTATTGTTGGTTTCATCAGAATTCAGAGAAAAACATCAAACCATCCATCCTAAGTACCCCATGATCCAAAAGCCTTTAGATCCACCTTCAGCAGTAAAAAGTTGAAGTTGTGGTTTCTGTCTGACTTCATCAGTGTCTCACATGGTTGTGGAGGAATTCTGGTCCGTTCGTTTTTATTTTCTTCACAAAGTCAAAAGTACTCATAAAAACTCATAAAAACACCTGAGAGGAACGATTGTTAAACCAGTATTTGGAGGACTGTTTGTTTATAGACCTGGCAGCTGTCAGACCCGATGTTAATAAAAGAATCAGACTTCTGTCATTAACCAAACCAGAGGATTTCTGTCTCTGACTCCATTTACATTAATTTCATGGCAAACAGGCAACTTTAAATTGATGTAAAGAGTAACATTCCTAATAACTGGGGCCTGATGCTTTTATTTATCATCTATTTGTTGATGTGCCAGACTTGTACTTACCCTGATCTTCGGTGTTTAGTTGATGGTTGTGATTGAGACACCACAATTGTGAGTTACTGTGGGGAAAAATAAGCCAAGCAGGGACATTTGTGAGAAATGACCAGATAAAATGAGAATGTGACACAATAAAAGAAACATTAAGTGTGAACAATGAGTTTATCGTCATTTTTGATTGAAGTTTCACACAAACTACTTTTCAAAATAATTAATAAACATGTATAGAAACTCACTTTTTCTTTCTCATATTCCTATTTCTGAATTCCTGAATTCAGTAATATTCATCTCTGGTGGGCCGGATGTGGCCCGTGGGCTGTGTTCACTGCACTTATCCGTGCACATGTGCAGACATGAACTCATGATGCTGTTGAATGTCCACTAGCCTGCATGCACGTGCACACTCAGTTATAAACTCATCAATGCAGAACTGAGACAGAGTCTGGATTCATACTCAGAGAAAAGCAACAACAAACAAGATGTCCTGAATCCTCCATCATTTGTTCTCCTTAACTTCTACCACTAGATGGCAGCCTTGTTTTAGTAATAGTGTTCTTATTTAGTCAGGCAGTAAGCAGGACAGCTAAGGAGTCCTTAACACGTCCTCTGTAGATTGTGTCTTTCATTTCTGTCCAACTTTCAAGCAGGAACCAGTTAATGAGTCCATGATTAATATAAGTTGATGTAAATGTCAGTTGATCTGCTGTTGTTGTGTTATGTGCAGCTGACTTCAAAGTGCACGTAACAACCTTTGAGCAGTTTAAATTTTATAATTTCTGTGTTTGTCAGTATGAAGTTAAGTCTAATGTTTGTGTTTTAATACCAGAAATGTTGGAAGTCCTTTACAGTTGATGTGTGTCGGCTACATAATGTCTATATGTTTATTTATTTTTTTTTTTTTTTTCTTCCCTTTCTTGTCAGTGTGGACATCGTGCACACGCTGTATGTACAATGCACACCGAAATTAGTCTCTGCTTTTAACCCATCAACTAGTTTCACTAGTGAGCAGTGGGGCTGCTAGCAGGGCAGCGCCCCGGGGAGCAATTGGGAGTTAAGGGCCTTGCTCAGGGGCCCCCAGTGATTTACCATTGTGGGCAGCCCTGGGCTTGAACCTGGGTCCTCCACGCCCAAGCCCACCACTGTAACCACTAGGCCACCACTCCCTATGGTTGTTTGGCTGATATTTATGCTGATATTAAACTTAAACTCCCTGGATGATGTTGTTCAAAATATTTGTTTATATTTGTGTCAGAAGAGCAGGCTGATGCTGGTTTATTTTGTCCTACTAGACACCGTTGCTGTCTTCCCTGTGTTTTTGCTGCATACCAGTCCGGCTTGCTGACCATGATAAAGTCCAGCGGTAAACTGCACTCCGAGCTCCCGTGTCCCTTTCTGACCGGAGGTCCATTGTAGATGAGGAAGTTGGCCTGAGTCTTCGCCGTCTCAGTCGTTGTTCCAACCACATCTGAAAGTTTTCCAAAACAAGTGGAACTTTATTTCATCGAGGTGGATGTTTGTAGAGATGTCAAACCTCAACATGAAGATGATGGAAGGGCTGAAGAAGCAGCTGAAGAAGAAGCAGCTGAATATGGACGTGTGACGTTGGCATCAAGCTGTTGGACAGCGATGTTCTCTGACAATCTGTGGAGTAATCGGCTGTTTGGTGTTTGTAGATGAGAGGAACGTTGGGTAGCAGGAATAAACAAGTTGTAACATTTGTCCAGAAAACACACTTTCTGAATAACTACATCATTATAATGTTTAAAAAGATTAAATTATTGTGCTATTTAAAACAAATATTCACAGTAGTTTGTTTCCGTAACCGGGCTGATAATGAGATACTGATGTGCTCCTGATTAGGATCTTGATTTGAGAACAACAAAGTCTTCTGGTCAGAGTTCCTGACTAGTTCCATGTTTCCTGGTGTGACTGACTCTTTCCCAGCTGCACATGTCCGGTCTGTCCACTGCATTAACGGTCACACAGCAGCTGTCGTAGCAGACAGTTCTGGAGGACGTCAGGACACTCTCCACCTCACCGCTGAAAAGAAGTCAGCACAGCAGCCCTGAGGCCGGCCTGTTTCAGCCTCCTCATAAATACAGGCGCTGGTGAGTCCTAATAACCATGCTGGCTGTGGTCATGGTCCACGTGACCTCACCAACTCCACAGCTGCTCCTCTAATGAAGAGGGGAAGAGGACTGTGAGCTCCCCTCCTGAAGTCCACCACGTCTCTTTACCACATCCATGTCCAGGTTGGTCGTAATAGGTCAGTTAGAGTCCTTCCACCTCCCTCCTACTATTCTAACATCCTAACATTCCCTCAGTCCTTCTACATGGACTCGTCGTTGTTGGAGATCAGAGCAACAACAGCTGTGTCTTCAGCAAACTTCAACACCGTCATCTGGACACCTTGCAGATCCATCATACGTGAGCAGTGAGTTCAGGAGGAGGATCAGGACCAGCCCTTGTGGAGGGTCGGTGTTTGTATGATGGTGGCTGATGTTTGATTTAATCATTGATTGTTTTTGTATCAAAGCTCCAAAATATGTTTGTAGATTTCAGTGTTTCTGCATCACGTGACCCAGATTTGTTTCATCTGCTGTCAGATTCACATGAAAACCATGAAACCTCACAGCAGCTTCAGCTGAGCTGTCAATCAGCAGCAGCAGTCTCATCTGTGGGCCGCAGGGGCTGATGGGAGCTCTGAGGAGCTGTTAGGAAGCACGTGGCCCTCGTCTGAGCTCACAGCTCGTCCTTGTTGGGCCTCAGCTGCATCAGAGCGCCACTTCTCCCCAGGTTCACCAGAGGAAACATCACTGCACAAAATGCTTTTCCTCCCAGCTGCTGCTCTGTGCTGTCTGTGTTCAGGTGAGTGTTTCCAGCCAATCAGGAGCCAACAAACTCCACCTGGAACAAACACTGTCACACTGACCTTCACCTGTCTGTCTGTGTCTCTGCAGCGCTGGTCGCCATGGCAGCAGAGCTGCTCCAGGAGGATTTAACACTGACCAGGAGAGTTAGTGACAGTGTCTCCTTCAGCTGTGGAACTGACCAGTGTTCTGGCAGCTATGTGTACTGGTACCAGAAGAAAGAATCAGAAACATTCAGAGGGATTCTTTATATTGCTAGAAGTGATGGTGAGATCAGGACGGATGGTTTCAATCATCCTCAGGTAGCAGATTTCTCAGCAGTGAGAACAAAGAACGGCTGTGAGTTGAAGATAGAGAAAGTTAAAGAGGATCATTCAGCCACCTACTACTGCTCCTGTTTGAAGTATGATTCCCACAGTGAGAAATAATCCCTGCAGCCTGAACAAAAACCTCCAGATGAACAGATGTCAAACAGAGTTTGTGACAGGAAGAGAGCAGTAAACCACAGCCCAGGTTCAGGTTTCACCTCAAAGTCTCCAACAAACGGAGCTGAAGGAGTTTCTGCTTCACTGCTGTCAACATTTATTCTGCTTCACTTTGACTAGTTGAAACTCAGATTTCTATACTATTTAACAAATAAGGACGTTAATAAGACAAAGGAAAATGTAAAAACATCATTTGAATAAATGTAAATACACTAGAAAGAGACAAAACAGACAAATAAAACCTAAAAGATAAAAGTCAGGATGAAATGGAAAATGCAAATAAAAACTAAACTCAGTGGTTCTTACATTTACTCTGACTTTTATTTCTTAACTGACATTAAATGAAGACATTTGATGTCTCTTTTTATCAGCTTTATTTTTTAGTTTGTTCATTTTCATCCACGATTGTATTTCAGAGCTGAAACACGTTCCAGTAAAGTTGGTCAGTAAAGTTTTCTGTCTTCTAAAACACTTCAAAGTCATTCTGTCCTTGAGGACAGCAGCTGATGAAGAGTTCCAGCTGTTATTTTGTCTCCTTCTTCCTGCAAACACGTCTTCAGGTGTCCAGGTGTCTCCTTTTGCTTTGTAAACCCTGCAACAGTTTCTCCTGAGGACAAGTCAGGACTGCAGACAGACCAGTCCAGTATCGTAGCCTCTTCTTCCTCACCATGTCTTTGGAACGTGTCTAGAATGTCCTTTTACATTGTCTTGTTGAAGAAATCCTGGATGTCCCTGGAAAAGATGTGGTCTTGAAGGCCACGTATGTTGCTGTAACATCTCTGCTGTAACATCTGGTGGTGGAGGAGATGAGTAAGAAGGCTAGGATTCACTTAAAGTGGTCAGTTGAGGAAAATCCCGCAGATCGAGATGTTTAACTTGTTATCCAGCTTGATGGTAAAATGTGACTTCAGGGAGGACCTCCGTTCTTCCTGCCACAGGTACCAACCACAGTCCAACACTCTGGTGAGATGGAGTAGAGCTTACCAGCCCCTTTGATCTAGCTCCAAGTTGAGACCAGGCATCATCACAGACTGCTAGAGGGTCTGCAGCTCGGGAGGGCTTGAGAGACCTTCGGCTGCAGAAGAGATGCTGTCCCAGTTTGGCCTCTGCTCCGATGAACCCACTGTCCAAAGAGATGGAGATGTCGGACAGTTGAGTAACGGGTCGCCCAACCTCGCAGTACCAAGAAAAATGGTGACTGTGGTTGGGATGTGTGGGGTCAGCAGTGATTTTTTTTTTTTTTGGACTTTGTCTGGTGGCGGCTCTGGGCAATGTCTTTGATGTGAGTGAGGGGGGTTCCAGCCACTTTCTCAGCAGCTCTCACCACTTTCTGCAGGGTTTTATACTCAGAGGCAGAGCAGCTCTTGTTCCAGATTTTGATGCAGTCCATGAGGATTCTCTCGACCGTGCCTCTGTAGAAAGTGGTGAGGATGTGTGTGGGAAAGTTTGGTTTTCTTAGATGTCTTGATCAGAGAGGATGTGAACTGGATCCAGGTCAGGTCTCTGGAGCACCCCCAGGAACTTCTTGCTCTGGACGATCTCAACAGCAGCACCTTTGATGGAGAGGAGTGTGTGGGTGGGCTGTTTCCTCCTGAAATGAACAATTACCTCCTTTGTCTTGTTGATGTTTAGGTCCAGGTTGTTAGTGGTGAACCAATACAAGATGTTCCACCTTTTCTCTGTGTGCCAGCTCCATATTGTTCTGAATCAACCCCACTACTGCTGTGTCATCTACATACTTAATGATGTGGTTGGTAGCAGAGAAAACCACAGTTATGGGTCATCAGGGTGACGAGTAGCGGGCTTCATACAGACTTGATGGGAACTGGTGCTTGGCTGGATGGTGTTGGAGGTGTTGCTTCCTAACCATTAAGACTGTAGCCTGCTTGTGAAAAAGTCCAAAATCCAGTTGAACATGGGAGTGCTCGGACCAAGTGGACCCATTTTGTCCACTAGGTGTTGGGGGATTCAGGTGTGTAGAACATGTGGAGCGCAAGTTCACAGAAAAACATTCTGGGAAGTGTTTTGTTTTTCCAAGCTGAGGTGAAGGGCATAGGATACAGTTCCCTCAGTGGAGCGGCTGGGGCAGCCGGTGAACTGAAGTGGGTCAAAGATGGCAGTAGTGCAGCAGTGATGTGTCCCTTCACCAGTCTCTCAAAGTACTTCATAGTAATGGGTGAGAGTGCTACGAGGCGGTAGTCATTGAGGCAGGTGACGATGGGTGTTTTTGGTACCGGGATGATTGTTGCTGTCTTGTATCAGGAGGGAACAACTGCCTGTTTCAGTGATGTCTTGAAAAGATCAGTGAAAACTTCAACCAGTGGGTCCCCACACACTTTGAGTCTCATCGGGACTCTTTGAGTCTCATGAGGACTCTTTGAGCCTCATCAGGACTCTTTGAGTCTCATGAGGACTCTTTGAGCCTCATCAGGACTCTTTGAGTCTCATGAGGACTCTTTGAGTCTCATCAGGACTCTTTTAGTCTCATGAGGACTCTTTGAGTCTCATCAGGACTCTTTGAGCCTCATCAGGACTCTTTGAGTATCATGAGGACTCTTTGAGCCTCATCAGGACTCTTTGAGTCTCATCAGGACTCTTTGAGTTTCATCAGGACTCTTTGAGTCTCACCAAGACTCTTTGAGTCTCATCAGGACTCTTTGAGTCTCATCAGGACTCTTTGAGTCTCATCGGGACTCTTTGAGCCTTATCAGGACTCTTTGAGCCTCATCAGGACTCTTTGAGCACTCTGCCAGGTATGTTGTCTGGACTCATGAACTTGGGTTGACCCTCATCAGGACCTGGTGTAAGTCAGCTGGGTCCAGCCAAAGAACCTGGTCATCCTGGTGGTGGGTGTGTTGGACTGTGTGTAGAACCGACCAAAGTAGCTGTTCACACACACACACACACACACACACACACACACACACACACACACACACACACACACACACACACACACACACACACACACACACACACACAGTGTGCAGGAATCCTGCAGGTGTGGGATGTGGTGGAGGTTGTGAGGAGGGACAGGAACCACAGCTCAGAGGAAGAAGATGTTCCTCAGTTTCTTCTTGAAGACTCTTGTTGCTCTGAACTGTTTGCTGATGACGACGGTTGAATGAGTGAATGGATGGGTGAGTAGTGTCTGATAAATGCTGCTGAACAGTCATGTGGACATGAACATGACACAAACACATCATGGAGCTGAAACGTCAAACTGCTTCATGCTGGACTCGCTGAAACGTTTATGTTCCTCCAGCTGTTTTATTGTAGAAGTTGAAAATGTGTTTCCAGTCAGTTTGAGCTGCTTCAGTGTTTCCGTGTTAGTTTGTGGATGTTTAGTAGAGAATTGATGATGCAGCCGTCGTTCCAGAAGAAACACTCAGTCATTCCTGAAAACATGTAGAAATGTCACTGAACAACTAAACTGGTTCTTTATTTCTGCAAATGTCAGACATGTTCCAAATATTTACAGTTTGATCATCTCAGTAAATCTGAACATCTGCTGCTCGTTGAAAACAAGGTGACTTCTGATGTCAAAGGGAATTGAATGCAGCTTTGGGAATGGATTTAGGAAAAGAAATGGAAAGATTTGAGCTGAAATATGTTGAAGACAAGAATTCATGCATTTATTTTGATGATCAAACTGCTGCATTTGTATCTTTCATGTCTGATAAAAATGTAAATAGTGAAGGATGAGACAAAATCCAGCTTGAAATGATCCAGATTCTATGAGTCCGTTTTCTTTAACGTGGTCTTAGTTGTTTTTACACAAACGATCCAGAAAACAACAAGTCAGCTCAGACAGCTCAGATACAACATCATTCAAATTCAAATGAAACTACATGGAGTGGAGAAAAGAGAGAAAAACAAGCAGATAAAGTCCTCAAACACAAACCTGTCGGACACTTTTACCAACTTTTTTGGACAAAACTCCAAATGAATGTGAGGAAAAAGTGAATTTACAGTGGTTGCTGTTGAATTTCTTCATATATGTACCAGACTAAAAACTGCTGTCAGTTGGACGACGTGCACGCGCTCCTTTTCAGACCAGAACTGAGGCAGTTTTTATCAGCCGAGCCTCTTCTGTACTATGATTACAATAGGAACGAAGTAGATATACGCTAAATGTGCAAATAAAATAAGTTTCCACCTCCGTCCTAAAGACTTTTAATACTGCAATAATCCTTTTTCAGGACAAGTGAGTGAAAAAGCAGCTTCTTCTAAAATCTTTACAGCATCAAATGTGTTTGAAAAGTGTTTTTATTTAAGATGATTTCAGTTGTTGACATTATTATTCTTATTTTAGGTTCATGTAGGTTTGTGTAAATGTGTTTTTATATGTAAATATGTGTTGTTTATATTTATATGTTTTTCCTGATAATGTTATTAATATTAGTATATGAACCATGTAACGTTATCTAGTAAACATTATATTATATCATTTATGTGGATGAAAACTGTTCAGATGTCTGTAAATAAATCACATAAAACAGATATAAACATATACGTCTATTTATAGATTAGTACAGATGGTAAAATCAGAAAGTTGATGTTTTCATGAATTTCTACAGTTGTTTGTCTTTACAAACAATAATTAACATTAATTAATAACATCACAATAACGACGGACGACCAACCTGCAACTAATCAGTTTAATCACCAACAAAACAGTTACAACCAGAAACTCCTTCTTTTTTATTTTAATATGTAAATTAGGGCTGTCAATCAATGACGATATTTAATGGAGATAAAAACATTTTTATAGTTTTATAGTTTAATTAAACATGTTTACAACCTGCTTGAAAAACTCCTCTTTGGTTTGTCTGCTTTCATTTCACATCCGTCACAACTCGGAGGTTCATTGTTTTGAACCATATCAGCTGAATTTATATCCAGTAATAATGATTTTTCTGACGTTGCTCAGCTGAAGGAGCTGGTATCTCGGCAACACGGCAGCGCGCCGTTCCAGGAAAAAGGAAATCTTCTTTACATTTGGATGTTTTTACGTCTGTTACAGCTGCAGCGCTTCTTGTTTCTGCAAACTACAGGTTGGGTCGAGGGTCATGTTTCCTGAAACGTTGTTAAAAACATAAAAGTGGCCTTAAACAGCGTAAACTTTAAACCTCTAACAGATATATTATACACATATATTTATGTGTAAATGTAATATCTGCATGTATATAAATGTCCACTTTATCTTATTGTTTTTTCTTTCATTTTATTGTTTCATCTCTTCTGAAGAAAGAAAGAAGAAGCAGTTTGTAGTTTTGCTTCATTTCTGATCTTTGACATTGATCTAATAGTTTGGTAACAGAGGTTTTTACACACAGATGCAAAAGGTGACATTTCTTGACCACTGTCAGCGTCTAAGTTTCTCCAGCGTCTGTCATGATTTGAAGAAAACCTCCTTCATGTCCTGTTTTGGCTTCATTTTTTTCAGTTTGGTACAGCTTCAGTTTAGTTATTAAAAGACATTTTTCTAGTGATTGGAGTAAATCAAATGAACACAAGTGTTTTAGGTCCAATAAAAGCTCTAATTGTGTTGTGTGTGATGTGTTGAAAACACGTGCAGGTGAGACACATGCTGACATGAGGTGATGAGTGTTTCTGTGCAGCTGAACTCAGTGATGTGGTGAACTTTGTGCTGTATTGATGAGTAGTTCAGTGATCAGAGTCCGTGTGTTTCCACATCAGACTGAATGCAGTGCAGAGCTGGAAGCTGCTGCTGACTGTGTGAATGTGTGTCTGTGTCAAACTTCAGATGAGCAGGTAGTGAAGCCCGTGGTGAGCGTGTACCCAGCAGCATCCACAGCCCACCAGGAGGGGAGCAGCTCCCTGCTGTGTGTGGCCTCAGCCATGTTTCCTCCTCTGGTCCGGTTCTCCTGGACAAGACAGAAAGAGGACGGCTCGGTGGAGGAGCAGCTCCCAGCTGAGGAGGAGCAGCTGGAGTTCAGAGAGTCGGGACGCAGCGCCGCCATCAGGGTGGTCCGTGGCGACCGTCTGCACACCTATAGATACAGCTGCTACGTCAGCCACGAGGGGGTCAAAGTGGAGGCCCAAACACAAACAGGTAATGAAGGTTTGGTGACTGTGTTCAGCAGTGATTCAGCTTCACGTGGAGACGCTGTCAAAGACAGCTGAGGAACAGAGGACTGACATTTGTCCCTGCAACTGCAAACATTTGACTCCTTTTCTGTTTCAGAGCTTCCAGCTGCAGCAGATTTCTTCCCGTCTCAGTGCAGGGTGAAGCTGCTCTGCCTGCTCTACACAGTGCTGATAGTCAAGAGTCTGGTGTACTGCTGTGGACTCTCTCTGCTGATGATCCTCAGAAAGCATCTGAACACATGCTGACTGACTGTTTTCTGTACAGATGTTCATGTTGACGTGTCCTACAAACTTCTTCAGCTCAGTTAGTAGCTGTGTTGGACAGATTTCAGCTTTGTTCTTCTTCTTCTTCTTCTTTGCAATATTCTGGTACACAGTGTGGACGATTCTTGACATTTATTCAATACTAGATTGTCAATAACCTGGAACCTTGATGCATGTTTGTTCTCTTCTTGTTTCCAGCTTGGTTTTGTTAACAGTCATTTGACTGTGCTTTCATGTTTGAGACTCGTACGAGCACAACAAGTGTCACATGATCCACACAGGCGTGAACGTGCGCTGCTACGCTGACGACACTGTTGTCTCCACACATGAACAACCAGCAGAGCTGCTCTGAAGCTCCAGCTGCTACAGACAAACATCCAGAGGTTGGATCAGTCAGGACTGAAGTGTGAATGTTGCTGAATGACTTGTGTGTTGATTAGGAGCATCAGTGTGGGTGGAGGTGTGAGTGGAAGAAGAGCTTTCAGGAAGCAGAGAACAGACTTCCTGCAGAGAGGGAGGGGAGCTGATGATCTGAATCTGCTCTCTGGTCTTATTAGGACACATCAAAACTGCTGACAGCCAATCACAGGGGTTTTGCTGCAGCTGTGGGTCTTTCTGATCTGCAGCCTCCACACCGGTAGCTGTGGCTTTTTACTTTAACAACAAAATGACAGTTACGAGCATCGACTGCTGCAACGATGATTCCAGGAAGGATGTGTGTTCTTTATCTGTGAGAGACACAACTCAAATCCTCAACTCAGAGCTGCCAGATGACCTCTGAAGGAGCAAAAGGAGACACAATAAACCTGCTGGTGAACATCTGGAGCTCATCATGAATAATCAATAAGATCACTGAGAAAACATTCACCAAGTTGGATTGACAACACCATTCCAGATATAATCCAAGTCACTTTAGATGGAACGTTTCTCTGTTATGACAAACACATGAACAGTTGAGTATTTGTGTAAAAGTGTTGACGTTGCTGTCATGAGAGAGTTTTCAGCTTCTACCAGAGACGATGCAGCTGACTGTAGTTCTGTTATCGTTCATCAGAGCAACACAAACCACACTGAGACACAAACCACTGACACAAACAATCGCTCATGTTCACCACTCAGTTAAACCTGTTCAACATCTCTGTTAAAAGCTTCCACTCATTCAATATCTCCAACAAATACATCCAGTCATGTACAACAGTTACTGCTGCTCTTTTAATCCTGCTTTAGTTTGGACTAAAAACACCATCACAACCATCTGATCATGGTTGCTTTTAGTTTTACACAAATAAAACCTCAAATCAACAACATACAACTGTTTTATTGTTGGTTTCATCAGAATTCAGAGACAAACATCAATTCAATTCAATTTCAATTTTATTTATATAGCGTCTATTACAACACAAGTTGTCTCTAGGTGCTTTCCAGAGATCCAGAACATGACCCCCAAGCAATTATTACATAAACAACGGCAGGTAAAAACTCCCCTAGTGGAAGAAAAACCTTAAGCCAAAAAGTGGCAGGAAAAACTCCCCTTTAAGAGGGTAGAAACCTTGAGCAGGACCTGGATCATGAGGGGGGGACCCTCCTGCTGAAGGCCAGCTGGGTAGAGCAGGAAGTAAATAAAGAATAAAGACATAGAGACACCGTCAAAGGTACAAGACAGGATACATTAGTAACTATCATCAGTTGTCCAATTACATTTCTGTGTATATGGGTAATATGGATAGACGGTGATCCAAGGGGATGAGGACTGCAGGTCGGGATGTCAGTAAGTATCCAACAGACATCCATACAGACAGGTGAAGGCAGACACTGGGATGGTAAGAGGTGGGACTGCAGGTCAGCAAGCAGCTCCTGAGGCTCTGGTCCGCAGGACATGCACAGAAGAGGAAAAGAAGGGCCAGACAAGCACAAAAAACTACAAGAACAATGGACCACAATTAAGTTTATGGGATACTATTAATAAATGAGAGTGGAGGTGAAGCAGAGACAGATAAGGCAAAGAGAAACAGAGAAGGAGAAAGGCACCACTCAGTGGATCATGTTGGTGCCCCCCTGCAGCAGAGGCCTATAACAGCATATCTACCGAAGCTGTTTAAAATGAGCTGCTCTAATCTGGTCCTGTAGCTGCAGCTTTGACTACTGGGCCTGACACATTAAGGTACTAAATATACACTAACTATATGCAAGACAGGATACATTTGTAACTATCATCAGTAGTCCAATTAGACTTCTGTGTATATGGGTAATATGGATAGATGGTGATCCAAGGAGATGAGGACTGCAGGTCAGGATGTCAGCAAGTATCCAACAGACATCCATACAGACAGGTGAAGGCAGACACTGGGACTGTCAGAGGTGGGACTGCAGGTCTGCAATCAGTTCATACATAACTTTCAGCTGAGATTGGACTTTTTTTAGAGATGGAACACCAGAAAAGCTGATGTCTCACACAGGTAGGTCGTGGAAAAGAGAAGAAAAATACATCCCAACTCTGTCTAATCACCATGGAAACAATGTTTGTTGAAAATGAGACAAATGTGAAGACGTGAGTTCAAACTGTGACATTTTGTTGTGAGGTAAAAATGTATTTTTAAACACTTAAAATACATCCAAAAACACAGAAAAACATGACATGTGCACTTTAACTTTTAATGAATGAAACTTAATGATGTTTAAAGAGTTTTACAACATGACACAAATAGAAACAGTTCAATGATCAAACGTTTTAATTTAAATGCTCTAAAACATTTCATCAGACTTTCTAACATTTATAAAGATATTTCATAATAATACAACTGATTCAGACTGAAGAAATGTCTGTTTTTATTTCATAATAATAATGTCATGTGTATTGAGTGTTTTGTTTGAACAATAATGAAATAATGAGCTGATGTGAGCTGCTCCTCCTGAACTCTGACTGGTTTCACGTTTATCTTCGGAGCTGCTTTCATCCCGTCTCCACTGACTGTGGAACCAAAGCAGCACAACAGCGACATCTTCAGGTTGTTCTTGAGAAGCCGCTCTGACAACATTAATGGGACTTTGTCAGACACTACGGCAGGAATCACTAACTACATATATTCAAGGGCCGGTGTTTTACTCTGCAGACACTGTGAGGACCAGATGCTCTCATTAAACAAAATACTACTGATACTTTATCCTAAATATTATATTAATATTTGATACGTTAATCTTCCTTTCAAATTGAAGTCATTTTTAGCAATAACGGATGGTGACCACCTGTACTTCATAAAAGAAAAAAAAATGTACTAAAATGTGAAATGCTGTAATTTTTACAGCAATAATCCCTCTTTAAATACAATAAATCTACATTTACTAAATTCACGCTTAAGAAGGGTGAAAGCAAGATCACAGAGAACAGGATAACATTTATGAGGGAAAAATTAAGAAATTGTCACTGTCTGATTTTCTGACTTTGCTCTTCAAAGGGAACTGATCCACGTCCAGACGACTGGTGACGTCAAGGCTGCTCTCCATGGTGCTGAAATCTTAAGCGACTTTTATCCCCACGAGTGGGAAACACCGAAGACACACTTGTGTGAGTGTTTACATGTTCAGATCAACCTCCACCTGTGAAGCTGCGTTGTCAAACATGAACTCATAAAAACACATGAGAGGAACGACTGTTTAAACAATATTTGTCAGACCTGATGTAATAAAAGAATCAGTTGTCATCTTTTTGTTGATGTGCCAGACTTGTACTCACCCTGATCTTCTCTATTATGATGACGGTTGTTATTGAGACGCCACAATTGTGAGCTACTGTGAAGAAAAAAAGGCCAAGCAAGGACATTTATGAGAAAAGAACAGATAAAATGAGCACACAACTACACACAAACTACTGTTCAAATTATTTAAGAAAATGCATAGAAACACATTTTTTCCTATTCCTAAATTCCTGAATTCAGTACTATTCATCTCTGGTGGGCCGGATGTGGCCCGTGGGCTGTGTTTACTGCACTTATCCGTGCATATGTGCAGACATGAACTCATGATGCTGTTGAATGTCCACTAGCCTGCGTGCACGTGCACACTCAGTTATAAACTCATCAATGCAGAACTGAGACAGAGTCTGGATTCATACTCAGAGAAAAGCAACAACAAACAAGATGTCCTGAATCCTCCATCATTTGTTCTCCTTAACTTCTACCACTAGATGGCAGCCTTGTTTTAGTAATTGTGTTCTTATTTAGTCAGGCAGTAAGCAGGACAGCTAAGGAGTCCTTAACACGTCCTCTGTAGATTGTGTCTTTCATTTCTGTCCAACTTTCAAGCAGGAACCAGTTAATGAGTCCATGATTAATATAAGTTGATGTAAATGTCAGTTGATCTGCTGTTGTTGTGTTATGTGCAGGTGACTTCAATGTGCACGTAACAACCTTTGAGCAGTTTAAGTTTTATAATTTCTGTGTTTGTCAGTATGAAGTTAAGTCTAATGTTTGTGTTTTAATGCCAGAAATGTTGGAAGTCCTTTACAGTTGATGTGTGTCGGCTACATAATGTCTATACGTTTATGGTTGTTTGGCTGATATTTATGCTGATATTAAACTTAAACTCCCAGGATGATGTTGTTCAAAATATTTGTTCATATTTGTGTCAGAAGAACAGGCTGATGCTGGTTTATTTTGTCCTACTAGACACCGTTGCTGTCTTCCCTGTGTTTTGGCTGCATACCAGTCCGGCTTGCTGACCATGATAAAGTCCAGCGGTAAACTGCACTCCCAGCTCCCGTGTCCCTTTCTGACCGGAGGTCCATTGTAGATGAGGAAGTTGGCCTGAGTCTTCACCATCTCAGTCGTTGTGCCAACCACATCTGAAAGTTTTCCAAAACAAGCGGAACTTTATTTCATCGAGGTGGATGTTTGTAGAGATGCCAAACCTCAACATGAAGATGATGGACAGGCTGAAGAAACAGCTGAAGAAGAAGCAGCTGAATATGGACGTGTGACGTTGACGTCAAGCTGTTGGACAGCGATGTTCTCTGACAATCTGTGGAGTAATCGACTGTTTGGTGTTTGTAGATGAGAGGAACGTTGGGAAGCAGGAATAAACAAGTTGTAACATTTGTCCAGAAAACACATTTTCAGAATAACTACATCATTATAATGTTTAAAAAGATTAAACTATTGTGCTTTTTAAAACAAATATTCACTGTATTTTTGTCAGTTGTAGTTGTTTTACTTTTTTGAGAAACGTTTATTGCTTGAATGTGTCTCATGATGCAGCACCGGTTCCTGTGCCGGAGCTCAGTCCCGGACAGTCCCGGTCCAGTTCAACCCCTGCTGACCACAACGGGATGAATGAAATCCAGATGGGAGCAGTGGAGACAGTCTGGAAATCAGGATTCAGCAGCAGGTTGTTTACAGATGGTTTACTAATCAAGAAAGATGAAAACATGTTTATAAGTGATGAACTGGTCACTTGAGGAAGTTTAACACCTTTAATTTACATTTACATACATGTTTGTGATGTTTATTATTAATTATTCAAATGATTATGAGATTATTTTTCTGTGATTCATCAACAATTTACCAATTATGTTATGAACTCATTAATATTAATTGTTTAATTTTTAACTAATGTTTTATCATTGATTGACAGATTCATGTTATTTATTGTCTCAAATGTTTTACAAACAATAAATTAGTTGACATGTGTTAACATAACATTTCATAAGCATTTACAAACATATATCAGTAGTTTGTTTCCCTAACCGGACTGATAATGAGATACTGATGTGCTCCTGATTAGGATCTTGATTTGAGAACAACAAAGTCTTCGGGTCAGAGTTCCTGACTAGTTCCATGTTTCCTGGTGTGACTGACTCTTTCCCAGCTGCACATGTCCGGTCTGTCCACTGCATTAACGGTCACACAGCAGCTGTCGTAGCAGACAGTTCTGGAGGACGTCAGGACACTCTCCACCTCACCGCTGAAAAGAAGTCAGCACAGCAGCCCTGAGGCCGGCCTGTTTCAGCCTCCTCATAAATACAGGCGCTGGTGAGTCCTAATAACCATGCTGGCTGTGGTCATGGTCCACGTGACCTCACCAACTCCACAGCTGCTCCTCTAATGAAGAGGGGAAGAGGACTGTGAGCTCCCCTCCTGAAGTCCACCACGTCTCTTTACCACATCCATGTCCAGGTTGGTCGTATCAGGTCAGTTAGAGTCCTTCCACCTCCCTCCTACTATTCTAACATCCTAACATTCCCTCAGTCCTTCTACATGGACTCGTCGTTGTTGGAGATCAGAGCAACAACAGCTGTGTCTTCAGCAAACTTCAACACCGTCGTCTGGACACCTTGCAGATCCATCATACGTGAGCAGTGAGTTCAGGAGGAGGATCAGGACCAGCCCTTGTGGAGGGTCGGTGTTTGTATGATGGTGGCTGATGTTTGATTTAATCATTGATTGTTTTTGTATCAAAGCTCCAAAATATGTTTGTAGATTTCAGTCTTTCTGCATCACGTGACCCAGATTTGTTTCATCTGCTGTCAGATTCACATGAAGACCATGAAACCTCACAGCAGCTTCAGCTGAGCTGTCAATCAGCAGCAGCAGTCTCATCTGTAGGCCGCAGGGGCTGATGGGAGCTCTGAGGAGCTGTTAGGAAGCACGTGGCCCTCGTCTGAGCTCACAGCTCGTCCTTGTTGGGCCTCAGCTGCATCAGAGCGCCACTTCTCCCCAGGTTCACCAGAGGAAACATCACTGCACAAAATGCTTTTCCTCCCAGCTGCTGCTCTGTGCTGTCTGTGTTCAGGTGAGTGTTTCCAGCCAATCAGGAGACAACAAACTCCACCTGGAACAAACACTGTCACACTGACCTTCACCTGTCTGTCTGTGTCTCTGCAGCGCTGGTCGCCATGGCAGCAGAGCTGCTCCAGGAGGATTTAACACTGACCAGGAGAGTTGGTGACAGTGTCTCCTTCAGCTGTGGACAAACTGACCAGTGTTCTAGCAGCTATGTGTTCTGGTACCAGAAGAAAGAATCAGAAACATTCAGAGTGATTCTAGATATTGACAAGAGTAGTGGCGACATTGATAATAGTTACGGTCATCCTCAGGTAGCAGATTTCTCAGCAGTGAAAACACAGAACGGCTGTGAGTTGAAGATAGAGAAAGTTAAAGAGGATCATTCAGCCACCTACTACTGCTCCTGTGTGAAGTCTGGTTCCCACAGTGAGAAATAATCCCTGCAGCCTGAACAAAAACCTCCAGATGAACAGATGTCAAACAGAGTTTGTGACCGGAAGAGAGCAGTAAACCACAGCCCAGGTTCAGGTTTCACCTCAAAGTCTCCAACAAACGGAGCTGAAGGAGTTTCTGCTTCACTGCTGTCAACATTTATTCTGCTTCACTTTGACTAGTTGAAACTCAGATTTCTTCACTATTTAACAAATAAGGACGTTAATAAGACAAAGAAAAATGTAAAAACATCATTTGAATAAATGTAAATTCAGTAGAAAGAGACAAAACAAACAAAACCTAAAAGATAAAAGTCAGGATGAAATGGAAAATGCAAATATAAACTAAATTCAGTGGTTCTTACATTGATAATGAGATAAAACAAAGAGTGTGTTAAAGTTTAACTATCATTCCCTCCTGCTTTAACACATCTTTGTTTATTTCACATCATCCAAGACCACTTAAGGTGGTCTTCAGTCATTTTTCATGAGAACAAAGATATTTACGCTCAGAGGGGTTTCTATAAGGCAAAAAAAAGAGATCTTATTATCATCATTATCAGAGTCATTTTCATCATCATCATTTTCATCATCATTATCAGAGTCAAGACCCAAAATCAGATACATTTGTGCCACATGGTTCTCCACGGGTGAGATGGCTGTAGTGATCAATCGGTTCAGCAGTGCACGCAGACATCGGATTGCAACAACAACCACACAATGTCAGAAATGCTGAAAATACAGAGATGGATACTAGTACAGAAGATTCCAAGGTTCGGTACTCGCCACATGCATCCAGCCAGGAGTCCCACATAGAGGTGTCAACACCGGAGTGCTCCTCAGCACTTTCACCATTCAGGGTCTGCAGCCCTCGTATGGCCTTGGTAAGACCACCATCTGCAGCGGCGTTATCAAAAGTGCAACACTGTTTTCCAAACATGGCACACACACACACACACACACACACACACACACACACACACACCTCCCTTCTCCAGGGCAATCCTGTTCTGGAAAGTCATAAGAGACGTGGCAGACAGCTGTCCAAATACAGCCTCGAACCCGTTCTGTGTCCAGCTTCCTAATTTCTGAACATTGTAGTAGATGTTGTTTTATTCTGTCTTCATTTTTGTTTAACATGCACCAAACAGAGGACTCAAATCCTGCTGCTATCTGCTCTACAAATTTATACTCATCTGACACCTCGTGGAAATCTGATGACATCAATGTATATGGGATCGTTGTCAGAGGCCCAAGTGGAACTGCTGGATCTCTTGGTTCTCCGAAGGCTTCTTGATGTTACGGCAGACAGTCGTCAGTTCTTCAGCTGAGATATCAGGATTCACTGAAACAGGAAGCAACAGGGTGACTAAAACAACAAAAACTCAGGATGAGGAATAAAGTCACCATCCAGCATCCTGCAGCATTTCTTACCGTTTGGTCATTTTGATTGAATTATTATCTCCTCTACTTGGTCAGGTGTCTTAAAATGCTTCACTGACTTTCGGGTCTATTCAGACTCTAAATGTCTGTGTGAGAGAAATATTATATTCACATAGTATAATATTATATTCACATAGTTCTAATTTTGAATCACTGTTTCTAATAAGCAGTTTAAACATTGTCTGAACTTAATATGACCCTAAGTTAGCATGTTTTAAGTACAAGCCTCTTCTTTGTATTTTGACTGTGTGGCCTGTGTTAAATTTATGTCAAGGATAACAGACTTTCTGTTTCTCACACTCTTAAAATGTATTCCCTTGACAAGGTACCCACTTTGCCCCTCCTTAAATCTGATAAGCAGTAAGGGGGTCTTGCAGAAGTATTTCATGTGAGACAAGCTCTGCCATTTAGGGAGCTAAACAGCTGTAACTCATGTGACGTTTCCTGGTTCAGATCATATAAAAACTTCTTTCTTCTTCTCCATGGCAAAACTCTCCTACTGAGACTTCTCTGCACATCTGATCAACGTGTATCTTGTAAATAAACCTTTGTGTTAAACTTGAAACTGTTTACTCTCTCATTGGATTCCAGAAAACTTCCACCACAATTTTGGTGTCAGAAGTGGGCCAGCCTCCACGGTCCTGGCCACTTTTTCCCTATGGGACCTCGGTCCGTTGTTCCGATTGACCGTGACAAGATCTGCTAAAATAGCAGCGGTGGATTGAATCTGGTGAGAAGTATTCCATTTTATTTCTGAATTGTGTTATTTTATTTTTTTTAACTTTTTAATTCTTGTTATTTCTTTTGGGGTTAAAAAAAAATGTTTAAACCTGTAAAGCCTGTGACGTAAAGACGTCTATAGCCAAGACCAGGGAAGGTTAATACTGTGACCTCAAATAAACAAGACCGGTTTCAAGTCCTGTGAGTTGATGATGCAAGAACAGGTGAAAGTCCTGTGAGCTGAAACAAGATCAGGTAATTTTAAGTCCTGTGAGTTGATAATGCAAGAACAGGTGAAAGTCCTGTGAGCTGAAACGAGATCAGGTTAATGAATCTGTGAGTATATACAAGATCAGAAAAAAAGTAGTCCTGTGAGTCTGATTAAGACAAGAACAGGTAAATAAATCTGTGAATTTGACAATTTCTTTGTTTTTTTTTTTTTTGCCCTTGTTTGCACATATATTTATGGTTGATACCATGTTGGTATAACCGGAGTTGTATATATGCATTTTAATCTGGTAACCAAGGGTGTTTTGTGTGTGTGTGGGTGGGTGTGTGCGAGTGTGCTACCTTCACCAGCCCTCATGACAGTCAGACTATATTTTTATTGATCCCTGGAGAAATCAAACAAGATAAAAGTAAAGGGAAAGTCAGAAAGAGGGGTATAAATATTCTGCAGAGGAGGGCTATAGTCACCGGGTGTGGAGAGTGGAGAGAAAGAGAGCAGGAGAGAGAGACGAGACAGTGGTGGTGCAGTTTGGTGTCTGTGTTGTAATATTTGTCAAGAAGTTTATAATGTGTTGTTTAAAGAGTAAAAGGTGGACACAGGACAATCAAGTGTTATAAGCAAAAAAGAAAAAATCAGAAAAGGGGGAGGAGTTTTCTAGTTACAATCACATGTCTGAGCGTTTGAGCGTTTGGGGGGAGTTGGAGGCAGTATTGAAAAGTCATATATATATAATATCATAGAAGTATTTAAATACTCATACATGTCCACATATATCAAAATTAAGTCATAAACAGAAAAGATAGATAAATAATCCATAGACATACACACACACATACCCACACACACACACACACACACACACACACACACACGCATATTCATACAATCAATGAAAATAAACCGTGGATTAATGTGTGGACATCTAAGAGTTTTGATATGCATAGGCGTAAAATACATAAGCATATTTACATGATTATACATACATACAAATATACATTGATACATGCATGTACACATGTGCCTAATTGAAAATACACACATATATATATATATATGTTACACTCCTTGAATGATGGGCCAACTCATCTTCCATGCAACATATTTATTTCACAGTGCACTGCAAAATACAAACAACAGCAGGTTACAGGAGCTACTTTGTCTGTCGTCTCCCAAACTGCGCCTGTAACGACTGACCAACTTCTTCTGCTGTGCACTAACAATAACACAATACACATGCTGTTTAAACTTATTAATGAAACAAATGAACACAATACACACCAAAAACATTGAGTGTATTTCTACATCGTACATGAATCATTCAAGCTTAATCACTATCAAATAAATTAACCAACACAGATAAGGTCGGAGTTAACCATAAACTTGTACTTCTACCACTGTGAAATAGCTCTGTGACCGAGTGCTTCAATTGTCTCAACCGCCGATCCGCCATTTTCATGTTTCACGTCTGCCATTTTCACCACGCGGGATCACATCACCCTCATGAACAGTTACACACGGTTTCCCGGGCGAAGACTCTACCTTCTCTATGCTACAAAACACTTATTGCTCATTACTACTGTAACCGGCAGGTTTACCTGTCCCAGGTGTGCCTGTTTAGATTTAGTTATGTGGTTCAGCTGTGTCACTTCCTGTCCCTATATAAGGAACAGGAAGTGACCGACCAGGGAGATGGCTGCCTGCCTCCATGCTGGTCTGGGTTGAGCGCCGGTGCAGCAGCAGTGAGAGGGTCTTTCTGATAGTGTTTCCTCACTCCAGCTCCATCACCGTCCCTTTCCTGTGCGTAGTGGAAGTTTTGTTTTGCACGTCTTTCACCGTATGTGTGGGTTTGTTTTATTACTTTTAGCACGGAGTGGAGTGAGGTGCGCTCTCTGATACTGGGTTGGTCCACGGCCCTCTCTTGCACTGGCGGTCGACTCGGCCCTTTTTTAATTATTGTTATAGTTTTGTGTTTTTCTTAGGGAGAGGGTCAGACTGGCAATAGCAACTGCTACTCGTTTTTAAATTGTTTAATAAATTATATTGTCAAAACGTATAGTTTGGTCTCAGCCAATTCTGTTTGGTGGCTACACACTTTGCACCAGCGGTAAGCCCGGCCACACTGCTGTTATCGGCTATATACTATTTACAATTCAGCTTACCTGCAAAATACAAACAACAGCAGGTTACAGGAGCTACTTTGTGTGTCGTCTCCCAAACTGCGCCTGTAAGGACTGACCAACTTCTTCTGCTGGCCAGAGCTTCAGCGACGGGTACGTCCGACACTGAGCGCCCTCTGCTGGCGACACTTATACTACACCTGTGAATAGTGCAATAGGCCTTAACAGTAGTTTCACTGATTAAACATTACCTTGAGCATTAAAATAAAATGGGGGGCTACTATTTCTCTGTCTCACAGTGCCACATATATATAAGTAGCTATTCATATGATATACATACACATACCTTTAAATCATTGCATATAGTATATCCGTATATGCATACACTTTGCATGTTCATGTCACAATACATTTCCCCGTAATCATTTACTTACACTCATGCAACTCATATTCATACATACATACATACATACTTACATACATACATCCATGCACATCATCCATATAAGTATATACACCCACTTGCATGCACTTGCATGTATCCACATACACCTAAATAGATATATGCACATAGGGACACAAACCTAGATACACACACACAAATACACACACACACACACACACACACACACACACACACACACACACACACACACACACGCATCCATGCACACACACACAGCTATTCATACATACATACATACATACATACATATGTATCACATACATTCACACACATATATACACAAACACACTCACGTATATAACTACACACACACATATACACACCAATACCTACACATACATGCGCGCACACATATACATACACACACACACCCATACACACACACATATAAACATGCATCTATGTATATAAACTCACTTATTTGCACATAAATACATACAAGAATATATTAATAATAATAATAATAATAATAATAATAATACATTTGTTAATTACAACACTAATAATATTAAGTCATTTAAACACTTCCTCCTTTAAATAGTTATTCTTACAATTCCGTTGTTGGTTCCTATCGTCATCGGTCAGTGCCCCAACCTTCCCCCCGGCCCTGGGCCACCCCAGCCCCCCACGGCCGCGGCCGCAGCCAGCAGGAGTGGAGGGAGGAATCCGAGGCTGCCGATCCCACACCCTCCCTTAGTACAGACCATTACCAGCTGGGGACCCAGCAGGCTCAAGGAAACAAGGCCACGAGATGCCCCCAGATCCCCCCGACCTCCAAACATATCGAACCTCGACGGGCAAGAAACAGTGTTGCCGGTGGCCCGCCAATGCATCGGCCCCCGCCACGCGCCCCGGCGACGCGACAGCGACACCGAACTCCAGTAGCCACGGTGCCGGACAGGCAAAGAGGGTGGGGCAGGCGGAAGGCGGGAGGGAAGAAGGACAGAGGAAGCCAGAGCAGCGCGACCAGCCCAGGGGGGGCCGGGACCGCCACCACCCACAGATACACATGACCGGGAGCGGAGGCAGCAGGGCGGGGACACAGCCGACACCCGGAGGCGGCGCAGGACCCAGGAGAAGGAACCCGCTGACACACCGCGACACACCCAGACAGCAACCGGCGCCACACCTTCCCCGCCAGAGGTACCCCCCCAGAGGCCCCAGAAGTCCCAATCGCAGGACCAGACCCCGAAGGCAAGAGCGCGGACCAGGCAGCCAGGCACCCAGAGACCCACCAGGACCGCCCGGCACGTGTCCCCTGAAAAGCCCCGCCCGACCCCCCACCCCACCCCACCTGGACCCCTCCCCTCTCATTTTTTTTTTTTTTTATGTTTATTTTTTATTCTTTATTTATTTTTTTTTTCCATTTTTTTTTTCCAAATTTTTTTTTTTTTTTGTTTAATTTAAAATAGTATATTTTCCAATGTGAGTATGTTTGGATGCATTAAAAACGTAAGCTGGCATCTACGGGGTGGGCAACCCCCACACATCTCAGCTCTCTCCGTTGTGTTTGTGGTTTTTTTTTTTTTTTTTTTTGCATATATGAGAGGGGGGGGGGAGTAGCGAGGAGGGGAGGCCCGGCGACACCCCGGACAGCTACAGGGGACCAGGCCGACAGCACACGCTCCAACCATCAGGAACCCCCACAAAAGGGCACCAGAGCCCCGAAGAGGCTGAGCCACCCCCCCAGCTGCAGGCCAGAAACCGGCGCCGTCCCCAGCGAAGGCCACCAGGCAGGGCCGTACCGGGCCGCCACTGACCCGGGAGTTGGATGGCGGCAGAGCCCCAATCCGTGCCCCAGCGCCACCCTCGGGGGCCGACCGCCCCCCCGCCCCACACCACCGCCAACCCCCAGTACACCGCACCCGATAGGGATGGCAATACCCCAGCCCCCCAACACTCGCCGCACCGCCCCCACCCCCCCAACCCCTCAACCCACTCAAACCCCCCACCCACCAACTGACCTCCCCCCCCGGTCCGCCCGCGGCCACCGGGCGGCAAGTCACCACCGCCACCGGGACCGCAGAGCGACAGCCGACCACTCCAGCACACCCAGCAACACCGCCATCAAGCACAGGAGGGCAACAGTCAGAGCAGCCAGGGGGCGGTGACATACGTGACCAACATCCAAGGGCACAACCGGGCCCCCTCCAACCATTAATACAGTCAATTTGGATGAAGGACCGAGCAGCCATCAGACCCACCCCCACCCCAGCGGGGGCAGCGGCCGCTGGCCGGGAGAGCCGGCAGCCAAAGACAATTTCTTTGTTAAGTAAGACCAGATTAAAAAACCGTGAGTTTATTTGAGGAAGACCAGTGATAATTGTGCACACAATGGGAAATGTAAATGCAAAAGAAATGAATACCGGTGTATATTCTCCTTTTAATGAAACTTTTGAAAGAAAAATATTGTACAGAATGTTGTGACTTTGTGAATTATTGGTGTAAATATTATGGTTTTTTTGAAGGTGGTTCTCTGAGCAAGAACCAACTTCAACAAGTAAGAGATGTTTGAGCAAGTGGGAAGCGGAGTATTAAAAAAAAAAAAAAAAAAAAAAGGAGAGAAAGGCAACAGGCGTGAAGCTGTGACTGCATTGAAAGTGACTGATATAAGGAAAAAATGACATGAAAAATCATCAACAGAGACTACGACTGCTCCTAATAATTTTTCTCCCTTAGTACGCCTCTATCCTTCTCTCCAGGGTTCGTGGAGACTCCAGTTGATGCGTCTCTGGACTCCATACCTCCACCAACGCCCCCTGGAACAAGATCTTGGTGCAGCAGCCGCTGACCCCGTCTCTCTCGCCCCCCTTACTACATCCCAAGGCCCGGTGAAGCGTGAAGATGCCATAAAACAGGAAGAGAACTGCAGACCTTCATCAATGAAAACACCCTCACTTCTCACGAGATGCCAGGGTAACGATGCAAATCTTCTCACCTACACAATTTTCTGTCATGAGACATCTTTTTGAAGAGTACAGACAACCTGTCAGTCCTGCTTGGAGAGAAACTCAGCAGGATGAGCCGCCTGAAAACCGCAACTACAGAGAGTGGGCTCAAGGACTGGTGCCAGCTGTCCGCACCGGGTTTCCGGTGCATTGCGATCTGTCGTGCGTCAGTGCCTGCAAACAGAAGATCTCCCTACTACACTCCACTCCATCTATGATGACTTCAGTGGCATGCAGAGACCAGCTGATTACCCAGGTCAGTTAATGACTTCATATGAAAATCTCTTGAAGCAACATTCTCTTGCCAACCTGCAAAACTCCTGGCCGACCGAACTAAAGACTCTTGTATAGCTTGTGAGGACGGTACTGTTCGTTTGGCTGAAGTTGTGAGACGCTAAACATGAACCAAGCCGCATGGCGGAGAAGGAGTCAGCAGACAAACAACTGAAGGGTGAAACTCAACACCGTGCTCAACTTCACCTCCTCCAGCACATGGCAACTCAGCCATCACAACGGTCTGCGCCTCCCTTTTTTGACCCCTCCCCTAGCAGGGATGTCTGTTTCTACTGTGGAGAATGGACATTGGGCACGTGACTGTCCAGTGAAGGCCCGTCAGCGCAGAGGACACGGAAATGGACGCAGGGGAGGCAGAGAGCATTTTCAAGGCAGTGGGCGTGGCCACTACAACCAGAGCCATCCCTTTCATCATCATCAACCCAACTGAGGCGGGGTGGAGGTTGGAGTTCTGGATGGCAAATCACCTGGAGGTCCACCACAGCCCTTGACAGATAAGAACACACACACACACACACTCCTACATCACCCCGATGAAGAAATGTTCTGCATCTCCCCTCCATAACTGTGACTGCTGTTGGAAAATTTGTTTTAATAATCTGTTGAATTTATTGCTACTTACTCTGTAATCTGTTCATCTGAATTGCCAGGTACAAAATTAAGCGGTAGACATCTTTACTCTGTGAGTGCCAGTGGATCAGAAACCAAAGAAAATGTTTCTGTCCCTCTGACATGCACAGCTGACTCCCAGTCACCATTCAATTTTTAATCTCTGAATGCTGCCCCTTTAACCTGCTTGGGCGTGACCTCATGCTCACCTTGGGCATTGAACTACGTTCAACTCTTCAACATTCACTTCAACATGGAGATGAATACAGCGATGATTACTTTAATATTAAAACCTGGAAAAGATCCCACTCTTCCAGCAAGCTACCGCCCGTTATCCCTAATTAATTCAGACACAAAAATTATCAGTAAAGCTCTAGCGTTACGAATTGAAAAAGTAACTCCACTTATTATTCACCCAGATCAAACAGGCTTCATTAAAGGAAGACACTCCGCCAATAACCTACGGAGACTATTTAATCTGATTCATTACTCATCACAAACAGATACACCAACAGCCATTTTCTCATTGGATGCAGAAAAAGCATTTGATAAAGTTAATTGGGAATTTTTATTCCAAACACTTACAAAATTCGGCTTTGGTGAATCATTTATTCATTGGATCAAGATTCTTTACACATCACCGATGGCAACAGTCACCACAAATGGATTAATATCTCAACGCTTCACTCTACACAGGGGTACAAGGCAGGGATGTCCACTCTCTCCATCCCTATTTGCCATCTTTTTTTTTTTTTTTTTTTTTTTTTTTTTTGCCCTTGTTTGCACATATATTTATGATTGATACCATGTTGGTATAACCGGAGTTGTATATATGCATTTTAATCTAGTAACCAAGGGTGTTTTGTGTGTGTGGGTGTGTGCAAGTGTGCTACCTTCACCAGCCCTCATAACAGTCAAACTATATTTTTATTGATCCCTGGAGAAATCAAACAAGATAAAAGTAAAGGGAGAGTCAGAAAGAGGGATATAAATATTCTGCAGAGGAGGGCTAGAGTCACCGGGTGTGGAGGGTGAGGAGAGAGAGAGCAGGAGAGAGAGACGAGACAGTGGTGGTGCAGTCTGGTGTCTGTGTTGTAATATGCATCAAGAAGAGTTTATAATGTGTTGTTTAAAGAGTAAAAAGTGGACACAAGACAATCAAGTGTTATAAGCAAAGAAGAAAACAGAGAAAAGGGGGGAGGAGCTTTCTATTTACAATCACATCATTTGAGCGTTTGGGGGGGGTTGGAGGCAGTATTGAAAAGCCATATATATAATAGGCATAGAAGTATTTAAATACTCATACATGTCCACATATATCAAAATAAAGTTATAAACAGAGAAGATAGATAAATAATCCATACACACACACACACACACACACACACACACACACACACACACACACACACACACACACACACACACATATTCATACAATCAATGAAAATAAACCGTGGATTAATGTGTGGGCATCTAAGAGTTTTGCTATGCATAGGTGTAAAATACATATGCACATGTACATGATTATACATACATACAAATATACATTGATACATGCTGTACAGGTGTGTCTAATTGAAGTACACACATATATATATATATATATATACATACACACATACACACATACATATACATATATATACATACATACACACATACATATGCATATATATATATATACATATACATATACATACATACATACATATATATATACATACATACATACATATACACACATAAGTAGCTATTCATATGATATACATACACATACCTTTAAATCATTGCATATAGTATATCAGTATATGCATACACTTTGCATGTTCATGTCACAATACATTTCCCCGTAATCATTTACTTACACTCATGCAACTCATATTCATACATACATACATACATACATACATACATACATACATACACACACCCATGCATATCATCCATATAAGTCCTATTTGCCATCTTTATAGAACCTCTGGCAGCAGCCATACGACAAGACAGCACAATTTCAGGAATCGGAACAGGAGATACAACCCATAAGATTAGCTTATATGCGGATGACATTCTCTTATATCTACAAATCCCATCATCATCAATTCCCGATACTGTCAACCTTATTAATCATTTCTCTGAGATCTCTGACTACACTATTAACTGGTCTAAATCCACCATACTACCACTGAACTCTAACAGCTGGGATGTGGCAACTGTCACTGGACCTTTCTCAATCACCACCGGCAACATCAAATACCTGGGAATTAACATTCCCCCTAAGCTGTCAGAGTTAATTGGCCTTAATTATAATCCACTCTTGAAAACGATAGAAGAAAATCTAAAACGTTGGATGAATTTACCAATAAATCTTATTGGTAGAATTGCTACAGTCAAAATGACTATACTTCCCATAGTAAATTATCTCTTTTCAATGATTCCCAGCAAGCCTCCAACCCTCTGGTTCAAATCTTTAGATTCAATAATTACACATTAGTATTGGAAAAATAAAAAGGCCAGAATTAAACTATCAACATTACAAAAAAATAAATTACATGGTGGTCTGGAGGCCCCAAACTTCCAGCAATACTATCTTGCAAATAAACTCCAGTATGTTTATAAATGGATCAAACCAAATGAATCGGATTGCTCTTGGATAGGGCTACAACAATTTTTTTTGTAAAGGAATCAATATCTCTGATTTGCCATTTATAAGCCGCACTGTTACCAGACACCCCTGCTTCAAAAACCCAATCATTGCCTCAACTCTGAAGGCCTGGTGGGACTTTTACCAAATGACTAATTCCACGGTATCACCAAGTACATACACTCCTATTTGGAATAATCCCGATTTTTTATGAACAGGAAACCATTAAATCTGTCATCATGGATAACTAAGGGCATCACGCATCTTAAAGATATCTATGAAAACAACACCCTGGTTTCTTTCTCTCACCTCGTACAGAAGTATAGCATTGGAGGAAATCAATTTCTAGAATATCTTTAAATTAAATCTATTGTTCAAACAAAAATTAATAGTAAAACACCAGAACTTAGCCTTCCACCACTGGTAGTAGATTTAACCCAAATTACTAGTCAACAGAAAATTTTATCCAAAATCTATAAGTTAATTGCAACAAATAAGACAACAATGTCCATCCCATCAATTACATGGGAAAAAGATTTAGAGGTTACCTACAATGCTGACTTCTGGACCCAAATCTGTAAAAACATATTTATGTCCACCACTAATGTGAATCTACAACTAATACAATATAAAGTAATTCACAGAGTTCACTATACGGGGGAAAGAATGTTTAAAATGGGCTTTAAAGATACAAAAATTTGTACACAGTGTACACAAAATGTGACGGACACATCCTTGCATGCAATCTGGGATTGTGACCCAGTCAAAATATTCTGGCACAGTATCATTGACACCCTCTCCCAACGTCTTGATTGCTGCATCCCGCTGTTACCCTCAGTCTGCCTCCTGGGAGATTTTCCTACTCTATCACTGGATAACAGTTCCAACAGAATCCTTTCTATTGCCCTAATCATCGCCAAGAAAACAATCCTCATGAACTGGAAAACCAAAAACTCCATTAATGTCATCCTCTGGGAAAACTTACTAACAGATTTCATTTCAATGGAACAACTTTCGGCTTCAATTAAAAAACAAACTACAAAGTTTGACCAAGTATGGAAAAAATGTATTTTATCCTTGAATTCGAGACACACAAATCTTCCCTCAAATGATCCTCGATAAATAATCGGATTTTGCCATTTCTATTTGGAAAAAAAAAAAAATAAATAAAGAAATTAATGAATAAATAAATAAAGAAATACCGGCTTCCGGTTGTGGCGCAGGGGTGGGGATCGGGTTGTGCGCCGCCGTCGTGGCTCCCTGGTCGGTGCGGCCCCGTGCGGGTCTGGCTGGTGTCCGGGGTGCGGCTGGGGGCGTGTGTCGGCCCTCTCGCGATGCTGGTGCCCCTTTGTGGGGGGGTCCCTGATGGTGAGGCGTGGCTGGCGGCCTGGCTCCTGTGACTGCCTGGGGCTCGCAAGCGATGCGCCCCTGGTCCTGGTTGCCTGCCTCCCCACCACCCCCTCTCATATTTATATATTTAAAAAAAAAAAAAAAGGATTTGTATGTATGTACGTATGTGTATGTGCAGGTATGTATATATGTATATACACGTTTAAAAAAAAAAAAAAAATAAATAAATTATTAAAGTAATTATTTTATTAAAAAAAAAAAAAATAGAGACAAACATGACAAGAAGAGCTGGGGCCTGCGGGGGACATCCACCCTGCAAATGCCAGCCTCTTATTGTTTTTAATGCACCATGACCATATATAGATGATTATATATATACACAATAGAGAGCACTGGTATGTGTAGGGAGTGCCCACCATACATGTACCAGCTGCTCTTTTTAATGCACCCAAACACATTAACAAAGGAACGGAGGGAGGGAAAAAAAAGTGTGTGTATATATGTATATATATGTATGTGTGTATATATATATGTATATAGATATATAGTTATATGTAACAAAAAACAAAAAAAATAAATAAATAAATAAAAAATAAAAAAATATATAAAAAATTGAGAGATCAAGGGGCCAGATGGGGAGAGGGGGTAACATGAGGGACTACCAGGGGAGCATGTGCTGGACGGCCCCTGCAGATCACTGGGTGCCTGGGGATCCGGCCCGCGCTCCTACTGTCTGGGTCTTGTCCTGCGGGGGAGGTGCCTGGGTCTCGGGGGGGCCGGGGCTACTCCTTGGCTGCGACGCCTGGTACCGGGGCCGACTACTGGGAGGGGCCCCCTGGTCGGAAGTAGTGTGGTGGCAGACCGCCGTCCGGGTGTGCCAGGATGTGTTGGCGGGCTCCTTTTCCCTGGCCTGGCGTGGCCTCTGGGTGTCGGCTGTGCCCGGAGGGGGAGGTGGGGCCGGTGGCCGCCTTCTCCCCTGACCTGCTCTGCTGGTTGGGTCGGCTGCGGCCGCTTCCGGGCGGGGCATGGGTTGGCCTAGGGGCGGGAGAGCATGGGGACGACGACCGGTGACGATGGCAACCAACAAGGGTTCTATAAGAATAACTACTTTAGTTAAGTTAAAAATAACTATTCAAAGGAAGGAGATATGTAAATGATTTGTTGTTATCATTGTTATTATTGTGATTATTGTTATCATATTTTTGTATATGTATGTATTTATGAATAAGTATGTAGGTATTTCCATATAAATATGTGGGTTTCTATGTTGTTGGTGTGCGTGTACACGTGTGTGCGTGTACACGTGTGTGTGTGTGTGTGTGTGTGTGTGTGTGTGTGCGTGTGCGTGCGTGTGTGTGTGCGTGTGTGTGTGTGTGTGTGCGTGTGTGTGTGTATGTGGGGGTGCGTGTAAACGTGTGTGTGTGTGTGTGTGTGTGGGGGTGCGTGTACACGTGTGTGTGTGTGTGTGTGTGTGTGTGTGTGTGTGCGTGTGGGTGTGCATGTACACGTGTATGTGTGTGCGTGTGCATGTACACGTGTGTGTGTGTGTGTGTGTGAGTTTACACGTGTGTGTGTGGGTGTGTGTGTCTGTGCACATGTGTGTGCGTGTGTGTGTGTGTACACGTGTGTGCGTGTGTGTGTGCATGTGTGTGTGTACACATATGTGTGTGTGTGTGTGCGTGTGTGTGTGCATGTGTGTGTGTGTACACGTGTGTGTGTGGGTGTGTGTGTCTGTGCACACGTGTGTGCGTGTGTGTGTGTGTACACGTGTGTGTGTGGGTGTGTGTGTCTGTGCACACGTGTGTGCGTGTGTGTCTGTGCAAAGTTGACACTTTGGTTGATTTTGAGACCATGTCTTAAAAAGCGGGATGATTAAAGCCATTACACAGCATTGGTTCACTAAGGGATTTACTGTTTATGCACAAACATTTTGTCAAGCATGCATGGTTTGTGCCTCCCACAATCCAGGCAAACAGGCCACCCAACCACCTCCAACTGGTCCATTTGAACATATAATGATGGATTTTATTGAACTCTCTCCTTCAGAAGGTAAAAAATATTGTCTAGTCATGGTAGACATGTGGTCTAAATGGGTCGAGGCTTTCCCGGCCTCCAAGGCAGATGCTTCAGCCGTGGCACGAGCTCTGCTAAGTGAAATCATTCCTAGATGGGGCATACCACGACGTCTTTCTAGTAATAATGGTGCTAATTTTTAAAATGAAGCTGTGTTACAAATCTCCCTCCATTTAGGCATTGACGTGAGAAAACACTGCGCTTCCCATCTGGCCAGTGGCAGAGCTTTGGAGCGGGAAAATGGAACTTTAAAGAACAAACTAACCAAGTGCTGTGCAGAAACTGGCCTTTCTTGGCCTAAAGCTCTTCCTCTTGTGTTAATACACATGAACATGCACAAAAGAGGAAGGACAAGTTTAAGTCCATTTGAAATTCTGTTTGCAGCTCCCTTAACACCCGACTGGACCTCCCCCAAGGGCTCCACCTCCAGAAACAGCTTTGTGTGAAAGTAACAGTCTAACCTATTGTTTAAGTCTTATCAAGACCCTTTAAGGCATATGCTCCCAAGTGAATGCTGCCCCCCCCCCTCAGCCAGCCAACCGATGGTCAACTCCACTCCCTGAGTCCTGGTGACTTCGTCTTGGTCAAAAGCTTCAACAGACGCAGGTGGAACCACCAGCGCTGGGTTGACCCGTTCCAAATTCTCCTGACTACACACACCGCCGTGAAGGTAGCCGAGAGAGCAACTTGGGTCCACGCCAGCCACTGCAGGAAGGTTCCACATCCCGAGGAAACATCTGTTCCTGACCAGCGGACTGACCTGTCCGACTGCACCGATCACGAGCAAGATCAGTAAGGAGTGAAATAGCGTCCTGCTGCTTCAAAGAGCATACCGCTCCAGCATCAGTGAAGAGTGAAATCAACGCCTCACCGCTACAGAGAACACACCGCTCCATCTGTAACACTCTCAGTGGATGACCTGTATTATCCCTCTTATGAATCTTCTTGTGACTCTGTCTGTGATACGATAGTTTAAGCTGTTTTTTGCTCTACGAGCAACTTTGGTATGATGAATGATCTTGAAATTGAGCACCTGTTTCATTTCTCTTTATCCATCTATTCCCTATACCCGCTAAATCCATCTCCGGGTCACAGAGGGCTGTAGGTGAAAGGCAGGGGTGCACCCTGGACAGGTCGCCACTCCATCACAGGGTCACATAGAGGACAGACAAACATGCACGCTCAAATTCACAGCAATTTAGAAGTATCAATTAACCTGCATGTTTTTGGACTGTGGGAAGAAGCCGGAGTACCCGAAGGCAACCCACGCAAGCACGGGGAGAACATGCAAACTCCACACAGAAAGACCCAACAGGCCGGGACTCAAACCAGGAACCTTCTTGTTGTGAGGCAACAGTGCTAACCACTAAACCACTGTGCCGCACCTTTCGTCTCAATTAACTTAATTTAAATTTCCACCAGTCACCGGTACTTGTTCCGCCTCCTGTCCTCTCAGCATGGCCTCCTCTCCCACCGTTTCTCCTTCTTACTGCTCAGTGTGTGAAATGTTCAGTTATTCCTCTGCCTCCTTTAGTGAAGACGGTAAGTGTATAAAATGTAGTTTGTTCGTAGCTTTGGAGGCGAGGCTCAGTCAGTTAGAGATCCGGTTTCGCCAACTAGACCATAGTCCAGTAGACTTTGTAGATCGTCAGGCTGAAGAAGCGGCGGACCGGCCAGGAGCAGCTGCTGGTAGCCGCCCCATGCAGCCCCCGAGCAGTCGGGCAATCAGGGCGGCTGGGTGACGGTTCGGAGGAAGCGTAGTCCCAAAAGGCGCACGGAACACCACCATTCGCTTCACATCTCTAACTGTTTTGCACTGGTCCTTGTCTACGGTGTAGAACCTGATAATCTGTTAGTGTCGCATGTAAACTCCCTCCTATCCGACCACTATTTAATAACGTTTGAATTCAACATTGTCAACGTTACGCAAAAAAGGAGGAATTACTTTAGCAGATGTCTATTCGATAAAGCTATTACTAAATTTAGGGAGACCATTGCTCTTCATCTTCTTACAGTGGAACATAGTGAAGCAGTTGAGGGCTGTGACCTCGGTTCTACCTCTGCAGATATTGATTTCCTTGTCGGTAGCACTGCAGATGTGTTGCACTCAGCTTTAGATGTAGTTGCTCCTTTGAGACAGAGGGTCTCTAACCATAGGAGCTTAACTCCCTGGTTTAACTCACATTTTCATATGTTAAAACAGAAAGTGCGTAAAATGGAAAGAAAGTGGTACTCTTGTAGGTCTGTAGATATTTATTATGCATGGAAAGATAGTCTAATAGTATATTAAAAAGCGCTTTGCAAAGCTAGAACAGCCTTTTATTTAGTGTTAATAGAGGATAATAAAAATAACCCGCATTTTCTCTTCAACACTGTAGCCAGGCTGACAAAGAGCCACAACTCTGTTGAGCCGTGCATCCCTGCAGCTCTCAGTAGTGAAGACTTTATGAGCTTCTTTAGCAATAAAATTGTCAGAATTAGAGAGGAAAATGGCCAGGCCCACCCGGTAGTGGCTGTAGGCATTTCTTCAGCTTCGGCGACTCCCTTATGCTCCGACCTGACTCTAGACTGTTTTGTTCCTGTAGACCTCTCTGAACTGACCTCAGTCATCAATGGATCTAAAACATCCACGTGTCTGTTAAACCCCGTCCCAACTCGACTGCTTAAAGGTGTTTTCTCTCTCATTGGTGCAACAATACTGGAACAGATCAACTTGTCCCTTATCTTGGGATATGTCCCACAGGCTTTTAAAGTCGCAGTAATCAAACCATTACTTAAAAAACCCTCTCTTGACCCTGACATTTTAGCTAATTATAGACCTTCCATTTATCTCTAAAATTCTTGAAAAGGTAGTTGCAAGCCAGCTGTGTGACCATTTGTATAGAAATAATGCATTTTAAGTTTTTACGTGAGGGTTCAGAATGCATCATAGCACAGAAACAGCACTGGTTCGAGTCTCGAATGACCTTCTTATGGCCTCAGATAATGGATTAATGTTCATACTGGTTCTGCTGGACCTCAGATAATGGATTAGTGTCCATACTGGTTCTGCTGGACCTCAGATGATGGATTAGTGTCCATACTGGTTCTGCTGGACCTCAGCGCTGCTTTTGATTCTATAGATCACAACATTTTATTGCAGAGACTAGAGTATGTTGTTGGATAAAAAGGGACAGCTCTTGGTTAAATCATATCTGTCTGATAGATTCCAGTTATTGTCATGAGGTTTCTTCAGTACAGACAAGGGTCTGTTATGGTGTCCCGCAGGGTTCAGTGCTAGGGCCCATCTTGTTCAGTTTATACATGCAGCCCTTAGGAAGTATTATCCGGAACCACAGCATTAATTTTCATTGTTATGCTAATGATACGCAGCTGTATCTGTCTATGTGGCCAGATGAAACAAAACCATTACAAAAACGTCAGATGTGTCTTAAGGACATCAAGGACTGGATGTCCAGAAATATGTTGCTACTAAATTCTGATAAAACAGAGGTTGTTGTTTGTGGTCCCAAACAGCTTAGGAAGGGATTAGATGGTCTTGCGATGGCCTCCAGTAAAACTGCACGAAACGTTGGCGTCATATTTTATTTGATAACTGACAAGTTTGTAAAACCGCGTTTTTCCACCTCCGTAATATCGCAAGGATTAGGAGCATCCTCTCGCAGAGTAATGCTGAAAAACTAATTCATGCGTTCGTATCTTCTAGGCTAGATTATTGTAACATGTTGTTGGCTGGATGTCCACGTAATTCTCTGAACAGCCTCCAGCTGATCCAAAATGCAGCAGCGCGAGTAGTGACAGGAATCAACAAGAGAGACCACGTCTCTCCAGTTTTAGCTTCCCTTCATTGGTTCCCTAGAAAATTTAGATATTTTTGGATATTTGTTGGATATTTGCTGACAACCCGACCTGCAGTCCTCATCCCTATGGATCACCAACTATTCATATATCACCCATATATACATAGATGTCTTAGTTCTGCTGCTGATGAATAATTATATTATTGTATTCTGTCTTGTACCTTTGACGGTGTGTCTATGTCTCTATTCTCTCTTTACTTCCTGCTCTACCCGGCTGGTCTTCAGCAGGAGGGTCCCCCCTTATGAGTCAGGTAGTGCTCAAGATTTCTTCCCTCTTAAAGGGGCTTGCCACTGTTTGGCTTAAGGTTTTTCTCCCACTAGGGGAGTTTTTTTTTACCTGTAGTTGTTTATGTAGTAATTGCTCGGGGGTCATATTCTCAACATAATAAAAATAATCATAATAAATTGTAAAAAAAAAACAAAAAAAACCAAATAAGTAATTACAAAACTAATCAGTAACAAATAACAGTAAAATGTGTTTAAAAAACAGGGACAAACATAAAATCTAAAATAAAATAAAATCAGTACCTGAGCCATGGATAGTGACATCTGCAGTGAGGATGAGCGGACAGAGAGGGGATCCAGCGCTGTGCCTCCTGGTCCGGGTGCTGGCATAAACACCAGAGTGGCTCTGCACCTCTTAACTTACTGAGTGTATGTATTCTTGTGGTGGTGGTGTTGGAGGTTATCTGAGGCCACAAGGTGGTGGAGGAGATGAGTAAGGAGGCCAGGATTCACTTGCAGTGGTCAGCGGAGGAAAATCCCACAGATCGAGATGTTGCTTTTTATCCAGCTGACGTCTAAGGGGACCTCCACTCTGGCTGCCACAGGTACCAACCACAGTCCAAACACTGGTGAGATGGAGTAGAGCTTACCAGCACCGTTGGTTTACCTCCAAGTCGAGCCCAGGCATCATCACAGACTGGTAGAGGGTCTGCACCTGGAGAGACCGTCGACCGCAAAAAAAGATGCTGCCCCAGTGTGGACTCTGCTCAGATGAAACCACTGTCCCGGGCAAGTAAAGACCTGTTGAGTGGAGATGTTGGACAGTTGAGTACCAAGTCGTCTGGCCTCACAATACCAAAAACAATGGTGTCCATCATCTTCTCGGCTTCATGGATCTGGTAGAGCTTGTAAACTCTGTCGTCCAGTTACACAACTTTGACAGTCAAAGCAGAACAGTTGGAGCATCTGGGATGAGAGATGAATGATCCCATTTATGATTAAGCCGTTAAAACCACAGAGAAAATAGGTTTCATGAGACAATGTCGAGTTATTGTTGTGTCTAGAAAGTGCTCTCCTGCTAACTAGTAAATAATAAATAATAAATAAATAATAATAATAATAATAAAGTTGTCTGAAAGTTGTTAAAAGTGGTTGAAAGTAGAGTTCAAAAGGACAGGACCTCCTGACAGCATTTGGACAGTGGTATGACAGCCTTGATCAACTGGAATGACCTCTCCATGACCCTGCATAGACCTTACCAGGAGGCTGAGGACTGTTATTACCATGTGTGTTGGAACGCACCTGCCGGTTCCCCTTCTTATAAAGGAAACCACTTTCCGTCCACGTGATGTTGCAGATACGTTTCAGTCAAGACACCCCTACAACATCCAGAGTCTGAAGGAACTCAGGGTTGACCTCCTCACTGCCGGAGCCCTGCCACTGCAGAGCTTTTTGACCACCTCGGAGACCTTGGTCCCAGAAATGGTTGAGTCCACAAACTCAGGTTCCTCTTTGAAAGAAGTGTTGGTGGGACTAAGAAGATCCCTGAAGCATTCCTTCCACCACCTAACCAAATTCCCAGTTGAGGTCACAGCTAGCTAGCTGATCTCTTCAAGTCTGCCTAATGTGGACGTGAAGACAGAGACAACTGTCATATATTCATCCATAATGTCATTTAGTCAGTCTGAGGTGTAAATTCACACACAAAAAAAAAACAAAACAAAAAAAAATGCATCATGCATCATAGAACACCACCATCACTACTCCTCCATCACACCTGAACACACCACCACCTTGTAGACATGAATAAGGAGTTTAGTCCTGGTTCAACCCTCACTAGAAACATTGTGGGTGAAGCCCTGATTTCTCTGCTTGAGCTGCCTGATGGTTTGAAAGTCACTTTCAATGGCATCTCTGCAATCTTCCCACACCAGACCCTTTTTCTTGACTAGAAAGCTGCTGAAGAACACCTGGGAAGGTGCTGAAAAGCTTTAACAATTATTAAAAAAAAATAAATGAGGGTTGGAGACGCTACAACCAGGTTCAGTAGGATTTCCATTCTATGAATCTACTTTTCCTTTTTCTTTGTTTTTGTTATTTTCAAGATGTTTCCATTGAAATCACTTTTTGGTTGTGAGGGATTTTTGTTTTCCTGTTGCAGAACATGGAGGTTGTGCTCCAATAGCCCTGATAACATCTCGGATAAACAGACTGTGTTGGGATGTGTGGGGTCAGCAGTAGTTTTTTTGGACTTTTTCAGGTGGCGGCTGCAGGCAATGTTTTTGATGGGAGTGAGGGAGGTTCCAGACACTTTCTCAGCAGCTCTCAGCACTCTCTGCAGGGTTTTATGCTCCGAGACAGAGCAGTTCTTGTTCCAGATTTGTTCCAGAGCGGTTGGGGCAGCAGGTGAAGTGAAGTGGGTCAAAGATGGCAGTAGTGCAGCAGTGATGTGTCCCTTCACCAGTCGCTCAAAGTACTTCATAGTAATGGGTGAGAGTGCTACGAGGCGGTAGTCATTGAAGCAGGTGACGATGGGTGTTTTTGGTACCGGGATGATTGTTGCTGTCTTGTATCAGGAGGGAACAACTGCCTGTTTCAGTGATGTGTTGAAAATATCAGTGAAAACTTCTACCAGTGGGTCCCAACACTCTTTGAGTCTTATCAGGACTCTTTGAGTCTCATCAGGACTCTTTGAGCATCATCAGGACTCTTTGAGTCTCATCAGGACTCTTAGAGTCTCATCCTGACTCTTTGAGTCTCATCGGGACTCTTTGAGTCTCATCAGGACTCTTGGAGTCTCATCAGGACTCTTTAAGTCGCATCAGGACTCTTTGAGTCTCATCGGGACTCTTTGAGTCACTTCAGGACTCTTTGAGTCTCATCAGGACTCTTTGAGTCTCATCAGGAATCTTGGAGTCTCATCAGGACTCTTTAAGTCGCATCAGGACTCTTTGAGTCTCATCAGGACTCTTTGAGTCTCATCAGGACTATTTGAGCCTCATCAGGACTCTTTGAGCACTCTGCCAGGTATGTTGTCTGGACTCATGAACTTGGTTGACCCTCATCAGGACCTGGTGTAAGTCAGCTGGGTCCAGCCAAAGAACCTGGTCATCCTGGTGGTGAGGGGCTCTGGTGGTGGGTGTGTTGGACTGTGTGTAGAACCGACCAAAGTAGCTGTTAGTTTGTTGAGGAAGTCTGTCGTTGCACTGCAGGGGGCTGTACTTGTTGCTGGGCAACACACACACACACACACACACACACAGTGTGCAGGAATCCTGCAGGTGTGGGATGTGGTGGAGGTTGTGAGGAGGGACAGGAACCACAGCTCAGAGGAAGAAGATGTTCCTCAGTTTCTTCTTGAAGACTCTAGTTGCTCTGAACTGTTTGCTGATGACGATGGTTGAATGAGTGAATGGATGGGTGAGTAGTGTCTGATAAATGCTGCTGGACAGTCATGTTGACATGAACATGACACAAACACATCATGGAGCTGAAACTTCAAACTGCTTCATGCTGGACTCAGCTGACACGTTCAGCAGCAGACAGGTTTTTGTATCAGTCTTTCTCACTGTGGGAGGAAACTGGAACTACATCTTTGGATCTGGAAGTAAACTGTATGTCACAGGTAAGAACAAACGTTTATGTTCCTCCAGCTGTTTTATTGTAGGAGTTGAAAATGTGTTTCCAGTCAGTTTGAGCTGCTTCAGTGTTTCCGTGTTAGTTTGTGGATGTTTAGTAGAGAATTGATGATGCAGCCGTCGTTCCAGAAGAAACACTCAGTCATTCCTGCAAACATGTAGAAATGTCACTGAACAACTAAACTGGTTCTTTATTTCTGCAAATGTCAGACATGTTCCAAATATTTACAGTTTGATCATCTCAGTAAATCTGAACATCTGCTGCTCGTTGAAAACAAGGTGACTTCTGATGTCAAAGGGATTTGAATGCAGCTTTGGGAATGGATTTAGGAAAAGAAACGGAAAGATTTGAGCTGAAATATGTTGAAGACAAGAATTCATGCATTTATTTTGATGATCAAACTGCTGCATTTGTATCTTTCATGTCTGATAAAAATGTAAATAGTGAAGGATGAGACAAAATCCAGCTTGAAATGATCCAGATTCCATGAGTCCGTTTTCTTTAACGTGGTCTTAGTTGTTTTTACACAAACGATCCAGAAAACAACAAGTCAGCTCAGACAGCTCAGATACAACATCATTCAAATTCAAATGAAACTACATGGAGTGGAGAAAAGAGAGAAAAACAAGCAGATAAAGTCCTCAAACACAAACCTGTCGGACACTTTTACCAACTTTTTTGGACAAAACTCCAAATGAATGTGAGTAAAAAGTGAATTTACAGTGGTTGCTGTTGAATTTCTTCATATATGTACCAGACTAAAAACTGCTGTCAGTTGGACGACGTGCACGCGCTCCTTTTCAGACCAGAACTGAGGCAGTTTTTATCAGCCGAGCCTCTTCTGTACTCTGATTACAATAGGAACGAAGTAGAAATGCTCTAAATGTGCAGAAGAAATGTTTGACATCTTTTCACATGAAATGAAGCTGCTAGTTTTTGTCCGTTCAAAACAAAGACTTAGATAAGTTTCCACCTCCGTCCTAAAGACTTTTAATACTGCAATAATCCTTTGTCAGGACAAGTGAGTGAAAAAGCAGCTTCTTCTAAAGTCTTTACAGCATCAAATGTGTTTGAAAAGTGTTTTTATTTAAGACGATTTCAGTTGTTGACATTATTATTCTTATTTTAGGTTCATGTAGGTTTGTGTAAATGTGCTTTTATATGTAAATATGTGTGTGTGAACCATGTAACGTTATCTAGTAAACATTATATTATATCATTTATGTGAATGAAAACTGCTCAGATGTCTGTAAATAAATCACATAAAACAGATATAAACATATACGTCTATTTATAGATTAGTACAGATGGTAAAATCAGAAAGTGGATGTTGTCATGAATTTCTACACTTGTTTGTCTTTACAAACAATAATTAACATTAATTAATAACATCACAATAACGACGGACGACCACCCTGCAACTAATCAGTTTAATCACCAACAAAACAGTTACAACCAGAAACTCCTTCTTTTTTATTTTAATATGTGAATTAGGGGTGTCAATCAATGACGTTATTTAATGGAGATAAAAATATTTTTATAGTTAACTGGTGATTATTCACACAAAAAATTACTTTAATGTTCTGTTGACCTGACAAATATATTTCAAAAGTGATATTAATTCAGGAGCCGACAATTATCTTTGCTTAAACAAAAGGTTGTTGTTATTATTATTATGTCAAAAACATGTCCTGAAAGTCCAGAGAGACAAACTTTGGTCCAACAAGCAACAACTGATGTTGATCTGAGTCATTGTGACTCCAAAAAAGCTCCAGTTGTGAATAAACATGTTTACAACCTGCTTGAAAAACTCCTCGTTGGTTTGTCTGCTTTCATTTCACATCCGTCACAACTCGGAGGTTCATTGTTTTGAACCACATCAGCTGAATTTATATCCAGTAATAATGATTTTTCTGTCGTTGCTCAGCTGAAGGAGCTGGTATCTCGGCAACACGGCAGCGTGCCGTTCCAGGAAAAAGGAAATCTTCTTTACATTTGGATGTTTTTACGTCTGTTACAGCTGCAGCGCTTCTTGTTTCTGCAAACTACAGGTTGGGTCGAGGGTCATGTTTCCTGAAACGTTGTTAAAAACATAAAAGTGGCCTTAAACAGCGTAAACTTTGAACCTCTGACAGATATATTATACACATATATTTATGTGTAAATGTTATTATCTGCATGTATATAAATGTCCACTTTATCTTATTGTTTTTTCTTTCATTTCAGAAGTTTGTAGTTTTGGTTCATTTCTGATCTTTGACATTGATCTAATAGTTTGGTAACAGAGGTTTTTACACACAGATGCAAAAGGTGACATTTCTTGATCACTGTCAGCGTCTAAGTTTCTCCAGCGTCTGTCATGACTTGAAGAAAACCTCCTTCATGTCCTGTTTTGGCTTCATTTTTTTCAGTTTGGTACAGCTTCAGTTTAGTTATTAAAATACATTTTTCTAGTGATTGGAGTAAATCAAATGAACACAAGTGTTTTAGGTCCAATAAAAGCTCTAATTGTGTTGTATGTGATGTGTTGAAAACACGTGCAGGTGAGACACATGCTGACATGAGGTGATGAGTGTTTCTGTGCAGCTGAACTCAGTGATGTTGTGAACTTTGTGCTGTATTGATGAGTAGTTCAGTGATCAGAGTCCGTGTGTTTCCACATCAGACTGAATGCAGTGCAGAGCTGGAAGCTGCTGCTGACTGTGTGAATGTGTGTCTGTGTCAAACTTCAGATGAGCAGGTAGTGAAGCCCGTGGTGAGCGTGTACCCAGCAGCATCCACAGCCCACCAGGAGGGGAGCAGCTCCCTGCTGTGTGTGGCCTCAGCCATGTTTCCTCCTCTGGTCCGGTTCTCCTGGACAAGACAGAAGGAGGACGGCTCGGTGGAGGAGCAGCTCCCAGCTGAGGAGGAGCAGCTGGAGTTCAGAGAGTCGGGACGCAGCGCCGCCATCAGGGTGGTCCGTGGCGACCGTCTCCACACCTATAGATACAGCTGCTACGTCAGCCACGAGGGGGTCAAAGTGGAGGCCCAAACACAAACAGGTAATGAAGGTTTGGTGACTGTGTTCAGCAGTGATTCAGCTTCACGTGGAGACGCTGTCAAAGACAGCTGAGGAGCAGAGGACTGACATTTGTCCCTGCAGCTGCAAATATTTGACTCCTTTTCTGTTTCAGAGCTTCCAGATCCAGCAGCCTCCTGTCCTCCAGAGAGAGAGACAACAGAGCTGCCAGATCCAGCAGGTCCAGCAGATCCAGCAGATCCAGCAGATCCAGCAGATCCAGCAGATTTCTTCCAGTCTCAGTGCAGGGTGAAGCTGCTCTGCCTGCTCTACACAGTGCTGATAGTCAAGAGTCTGGTGTACTGCTGTGGACTCTCTCTGCTGATGATCCTCAGAAAGCATCTGAACACATGCTGACTGACTGTTTACTGTACAGATGTTCATGTTGACGTGTCCTACAAACTTCTGAAACTCAGTTAGTAGCTGTGTTGGACAGATTTAAGCTTTGTTCTTCTTCTTCTTTGCAATATTCTGGTACACAGTGTGGAAGATTCGTGAAATTTATTCAATACTAGATTGTCAATAAAGCCTCTTGGAACCTTGATGCCTGTTTGTTCTCTTCTTGTTTCCAGCTTGGTTTTGTTAACAGTCATTTGACTGTGCTTTCATGTTTGAGACTCGTACGAGCACAAGTGTCACATGATCCACACATGGAAACAGAGACATGAACGTGCGCTGCTACGCTGACGACACTGTTGTCTCCACACATGAACAACCAGCAGAGCTGCTCTGAAGCTCCAGCTGCTACAGACAAACATCCAGAGGTTGGATCAGTCAGGACTGGAGTGTGAATGTTGCTGAATGACTTGTGTGTTGATTAGGAGCATCACTGTTGGTGGAGGTGTGAGTGGAAGAAGAGCTTTCAGGAAGCAGAGAATAGACTTCCTGCAGAGAGGGAGGGGAGCTGATGATCTGAATCTGCTCTCGGGTCTTATTAGGACACATCAAAACTGCTGACAGCCAATCACAGGGGTTTTGCTGCAGCTGTGGGTCTTTCTGATCTGCAGCCTCCACACCGGTAGCTGTGGCTTTTTACTTTAACAACAAAATGACAGTTACGAGCATTGACTGCTGCAACAATGATTCCAGGAAGGATGTGTGTTCTTCATCTGTGAGAGACACAACTCAAATCCTCAACTCAGAGCTGCCAGATGACCTCTGAAGGAGCAAAAGGAGACACAAGAAACCTGCTGCTGAACATCTGGAGCTCATCATGAATAATCAATAAGATCACATAGAAAACATTCACCAAGTTGGATTGACATCACCGTTCCAGATATAATCCAAGTCACTTCAGCTGGAACGTTTCTCTGTTGTGACAAACACATGAACAGTTGAGTATTTGTGTAAGTGTTGACGTTGATGTCATGAGAGAGTTTTCAGCTTCTACCAGAGACGATGCAGCTGACTGTAGTTCTGTTATCGTTCATCAGAGCAACACAAACCACACTGAGACACAAACCACTGACACAAACAATCGCTCATGTTCACCACTCAGTTACACCTGTTCAATATCTCTGTTAAAAGCTTCCACTCATTCAATATCTCCAACAAATACATCCAGTCATGTGCAACAGTTACTGCTCCTCTTTTAATCCTGCTTTAGTTTGGTCTAAAAACACCATCACAACCATCCGATCATGGTTGCTTTTAGTTTTACACAAATAAAACCTCAAATCAACAACATACAACTGTTTTATTGTTGGTTTCATCAGAATTCAGAGAAAAATATCAATTCAATTCAATTTCAATTTTATTTATATAGCATCTATTACAACACAAGTTGTCTCTAGGTGCTTTCCAGAGACCCAGAACATGACCCCCAAGCAATTATTACATTAACAACGGCAGGTAAAAACTGCCCTAGTGGGAGGAAAACCTTAAGCCAAACAGTGGCAGGAAAAACTCCCCTTTAAGAGGGAAGAAACCTTGAGCAGGACCTGGATCATGAGGGGGGACCCTCCTGCTGAAGGCCAGCCGGGAAGAGCAAGGAATAAGAAAGAATAGAGACATAGAGACACCGTCAACAGACATCCATACAGAAAGGTGAAGGCAGACACTGGGATGGTCAGAGGTGGAACTGCAGGTCAGCAAGCAGTTCATCCATAACTTTCAGCTGAGATCTGGACTTTTTTTTAGAGATGGAACATCAGAAAAGCTGATGTCTCACACAGGTAGGTTATGGAAAAGAGAAGAATAATACATCCCAACTCTGTCTAATCACCGTGGAAACAATGTTTGTTGAAAATGAGACAAATGTGAAGACGTGAGTTCAAACTGTGACATTTTGTTGTGAGGTAAAAATGTATGTTTAAACACTTAAAATACGTCCAAAAACACAGAAAACATGACATGTGCACTTTAACTTTTAATGAATGAAACTTAATGATGTTTAAAGAGTTTTACAACATGACACAAATAGAAACAGTTCAATGATCAAACGTTTTAATTTAAATGCTCTAAAACATTTCATCAGACTTTCTAACATTTATAAAGATATTTCATAATAATACAACTGATTCAGACTGAAGAAATGTCTGTTTTTATTTCATAATAATAATGTCATGTGTATTGAGTGTTTTGTTTGAACAATAATGAAATAATGAGCTGATGTGAGCTGCTCCTCCTGAACTCTGACTGGTTTCACGTTTATCTTCGGAGCTGCTTTCATCCCGTCTCCACTGACTGTGGAACCAAAGCAGCACAACAGCGACATCTTCAGGTTGTTCTTGAGAAGCTGCTCTGACAACATTAGTGGGACTTTGTCAGACACTACGGCAGGAATCACTAACTACATTTATTCAAGGGTCGGTGTTTTACTCTGCAGACAGTGTGAGGACCAGATACTCTCATTAAACAAAATACTACTGATACTTTATCCTTAATATTATATTAATATGTGATACGTTAATCTTCCTTTCAATTTAAAGTCATTTTTAGCAATAACGGATGGTGACCACCTGTACTTCATAACAGAGAAAAAAATGTACTAAAATGTGAAATGCTGTAATTTTTACAGCAATAATCCCTCTTTAAATACAATAAATCTACATTTACTAAATTCACGCTTAAGAGAGGTGAAAGCAAGATAACAGAGAACAGGATAACATTTATGAGGGAAAAATTTAGAAAATGTCTTTGTCTGATTTTCTGACTTTGCTCTTCAAAGGGAACTGATCCACGTCCAGACGACTGGTGACGTCAAGGCTGCTCTCCATGGTGCTGAAATCTTAAGCGACTTTTATCCCCACGAGTGGGAAACACCGAAGACACACTTGTGTGAGTGTTTACATGTTCAGATCAACCTCCACCTGTGGAGCTGCGTTGTCAAACATGAACTCATAAAAACACCTGAGAGGAACGACTGTTTAAACAGTTGTTGAAGGACTGTTTGTTCATAGATCTGGCAGCTGTCAGACCTGATGTAATAAAAGAATCAGACTTCTGTCATTAACCAAACCAGAGGATTTCTGTCTTTTAAATTTTCTTGGTTTTTTTCATTTCCTGGCAAAAAGGCTACTTTAAATTGATGTAAAGAGTAACATTCCTAATAACTGGGTCCTGACGCTTTCATTTGTCATCTATTTGTTGATGTACCAGACTTGTACTTACCCTGATCTTCTCTGTTATGTTGACAATTGTTATTGAGACACCACAGTTGTGAGCTACTGTGGAGAAAAATAGGCCAAGCAAGGACATTTATGAGAAAAGACCAGATAAAATGAGCATGTGAAACAATAAAAGAAACATTAAATGTGAACAATGAGTTTATCGTCATTTTTCATTGAAGTTTCACACAAACTACTTTTCAAATTATTTAAGAAAATGCATAGAAACACATTTTTTCCTATTCCTAAATTCCTGAATTCAGTAATGTTCATCTCTCTTGGGCTGGATGTGGCCCGTGGGCTGTGTTCACTGCACTTATCCGTGCACATGTGCAGACATGAACTCATGAAGCTGTTGAATGTCCACTAGCCTGCATGCACGTGCACACTCAGTTATAAGCTCATCAATGCAGAACTGAGACAGAGTCTGGATTCATACTCAGAGAAAAGCAACAACAAACAAGTTGTCCTGAATTCTCCATCATTGTTCTCCTTAACTTCTACCACTAGATGGCAGCCTTGTTTTAGCAATAGTGTTCTTATTTAGTCAGGCAGTAAGCAGGACAGCTAAGGAGTCCTTAACACGTCCTCTGTAGATTGTGTCTTTCATTTCTGTCCAACTTTTAAGCAGGAACCAGTTAATGAGTCCATGATTAATATAAGTTGATGTAAATGTCAGTTGATCTGCTGTTGTTGTGTTATGTGCAGGTGACTTCAAAGTGCACGTAACAACCTTTGAGCAGTTTAAGTTTTATAATTTCTGTGTTTGTCAGTATGAAGTTAAGTCTAATGTTTGTGTTTTGATACCAGAAATGTTGGAAGTCCTTTACAGTTGATGTGTGTCGGCTACATAATGTCTATACGTTTATGGTTGTTTGGCTGATATTTATGCTGATATTAAACTTAAACTCCCAGTATGATGTTGTTCAAAATATTTGTTTATATTTGTGTCAGAAGATGCTGATGCTGGTTTACTTTGTCCTACTAGACACCGTTGCTGTCTTCCCTGTGTTTGGGCTGCATACCAGTCCGGCTTGCTGACCATGATAAAGTCCAGCGGTAAACTGCACTCCCAGCTCCCGTGTCCCTTTCTGACCGGAGGTCCATTGTAGATGAGGAAGTTGGCCTGAGTCTTCACCATCTCAGTTGTTGTTCCAACCACATCTGAAAGTTTTCCAAAACAAGTGGAACTTTCTTTCATCGAGGTGGATGTTTGTAGAGATGTCAAACCTCAACATGAAGATGATGGACAGGCTGAAGACGCAGCTGAAGAAGAAGCAGCTGAATATGGACGTGTGACGTTGACATCAAGCTGTTGGACAGCGTTGTTCTCTGACAATCTGTGGAGTAATCGGCTGTTTGGTGTTTGTGGATGAGAGGAACGTTGGGTAGCAGGAATAAACAAGTTGTCAATATTTGTCCAGAAAACACACTTTCAGAATAACTACATCATTATAATGTTTAAAAAGATTAAATTATTGCTCGTTTGAAAACAAATATTCACTGTAATTTTGTCAGTTGTAGTTGTTTTACGTTTTGAGAAACGTTTATTGCTTGAATGTGTCTCATGATGCAGCACCGGTTCCTGTGCCGGAGCTCAGTCCCGGACAGTCCCGGTCCAGTTCAACCCCTGCTGACCACAACGGGATGAATGAAATCCAGATGGGAGCAGTGGAGACAGTCTGGAAATCAGGATTCAGCAGCAGGTTATTTACAGATGGTTTACTAATCAAGAAAGATGAAAACATGTTTATAAGTGATGAACTGGTCACTTGAGGAAGTTTAACACCTTTAATTTACATTTACATACATGTTTGTGATGTTTATTATGAATTATTCAAATGATTATGAGATTATTTTTCTGTGATTCATCAACAATTTACCAATTAATTTATGTTATGAACTCATTAATATTAATTGTTCAATTTTTAACTAATTTTTTATCATTGATTTTCAGATTCATGTTATTTATTGTCTCAAATGTTTTACAAACAATAAATTAGTTGACGTGTGTTAACATAACATTTCATAAGCATTTACAAACATATATCAGTAGTTTGTTTCCCTAACCGGGCTGATAATGAGATACTGATGTGCTCCTGATTAGGATCTTGATTTGAGAACAACAAAGTCTTCTGGTCAGAGTTCCTGACTAGTTCCATGTTTCCTGGTGTGACTGAGTCTTTCCCAGCTGCACATGTCCGGTCTGTCCACTGCATTAACGGTCACACAGCAGCTGTCGTAGCAGACAGTCCTGGAGGACGTCAGGACAGTCTCCACCTCACCGCTGAAAAGAAGTCAGCACAGCAGCGCTGAGGCCGGCCTGTTTCAGCCTCCTCATAAATACAGGCGCTGGTGAGTCCTAATAACCATGCTGGCTGTGGTCATGGTCCACGTGACCTCACCAACTCCACAGCTGCTCCTCTAATGAAGAGGGGAAGAGGACTGTGAGCTCCCCTCCTGAAGTCCACCACGTCTCTTTACCACATCCATGTCCAGGTTGGTCGTATCAGGTCAGTTAGAGTCCTTCCACCTCCCTCCTACTATTCTAACATCCTCACATTCCCTCAGTCCTTCTACATGGACTCGTCGTCGTTGGAGATCAGAGCAACAACAGCTGTGTCTTCAGCAAACTTCAATACCGTCGTCTGGACACCTTGCAGATCCATCATACGTGAGCAGTGAGTTCAGGAGGAGGGTCAGGACCAGCCCTTGTGGAGGGTCGGTGTTTGTATGATGGTGGCTGATGTTTGATTTAATCATTGATTGTTTTTGTATCAAAGCTCCAAAATATGTTTGTAGATTTCAGTCTTTCTGCATCACGTGACCCAGATTTGTTTCATCTGCTGTCAGATTCACATGAAGACCATGAAACCTCACAGCAGCTTCAGCTGAGCTGTCAATCAGCAGCAGCAGTCTCATCTGTGGGCCGCAGGGGCTGATGGGAGCTCTGAGGAGCTGTTAGGAAGCACGTGGCCCTCGTCTGAGCTCACAGCTCGTCCTTGTTGGGCCTCAGCTGCATCAGAGTGCCACTTCTCCCCAGGTTCACCAGAGGAAACATCACTGCACAAAATGCTTTTCCTCCCAGCTGCTGCTCTGTGCTGTCTGTGTTCAGGTGAGTGTTTCCAGCCAATCAGGAGCCAACAAACTCCACCTGGAACAAACACAGTCACACTGACCTTCACCTGTCTGTCTGTGTCTCTGCAGCGCTGGTCGCCATGGCAGCAGAGCTGCTCCAGAAGGATTTAACACTGACCAGGAGAGTTGGTGACAGTGTCTCCTTCAGCTGTGGACAAACTGACCAGTGTTCTAGCAGCTATGTGTACTGGTACCAGAAGAAAGAATCAGAAACATTCAGAGGGATTCTTCGTCTTGATAGAGATGATGGTTCCATATATTCAGGTTACGGTCATCCTCAGGTAGCAGATTTCTCAGCAGTGAAAACACAGAACGGCTGTGAGTTGAAGATAGAGAAAGTTAAAGAGGATCATTCAGCCACCTACTACTGCTCCTGTTATAAGTCTGGCTCCCACAGTGAGAAATAATCCCTGCAGCCTGAACAAAAACCTCCAGATGAACAGATGTCAAACAGAGGTTGTGACAGGAAGAGAGCAGTAAACCACAGCCCAGGTTCAGGTTTCACCTCAAAGTCTCCAACAAACGGAGCTGAAGGAGTTTCTGCTTCACTGCTGTCAACATTTATTCTGCTTCACTTTGACTAGTTGAAACTCAGATTTCTTCACTATTTAACAAATAAGGACGTTAATAAGACAAAGAAAAATGTAAAAACATCTTTTTAATAAATGTAAATTCACTAGAAAGATACAAAACAGACATATAAAAGATAAAAGTCAGAATTAAATGGACAATGCAAATAAAAACTAAATTCAGTGGTTCTTACATTGATAATGAGATAAAACAAAGAGTGTGTTAAAGTTTAACCATCATTCCCTCCTGCTTTAACACATCTTTGTTTATTTCACATCATCCAAGACCACTTCAGGTGGTCGTCAGTCCTTTTTCATGAGCACAAAGACATTTACGCTCAGAGGGGTTTCTATAAGGTAAAAAGAAGAGATATTAATATCATCATTATCAGATTCATTTTCATCATCATTATCAGAGTCATTTGCATCATCATTATCAGAGTCAAGACCCAAAATCAGAGACATTTGCGCCACACGGTCTTCCACGGGTCAGATGGCTGTGGTGATCAATCGGTTCAGCAGTGCACGCAGACATCGGATTGCAACAACAACCACACAATGTCAGAAATGCTGAAAATACAGAGATGGATACTAGTACAGAAGATTCCAAGGTTCGGTACTTGCCACATGCATCCAGCCAGGAGTCCCACATGGAGGTGTCAACACCAGAATGCTCCTTCAGCACTTTCACCATTCAGGGTCTGCAGCCCTCGTATGGCCTTGGTAAGACCACCATCTGCAGCGGTGTTATGAAGTAGTGCAACACTGTTTTCCAAACATGGCACACACACACACACACCTCCCTTCTCCAGGGCAATCCTGTTCTGGAAAGTCATAAGAGACGTGGCAGACAGCTGTCCAAATACAGCCTCGAACCCGTTCTGTGTCCAGCTTCCTAATTTCTGAACATTGTAGTAGATGTAGTTTTATTCTGTCTTCATTTTTGTTTAACGTGGACCAAACAGAGGACTCCAATCCTGCTGCTATCTGGTCTACAAATTTATACTCATCTGACACCTCGTGGAAATCTGATGACATCCATGTATGTGGGATCGTTGTCAGAGGACCAAGTGGAGCTGCTGGATCTCTTGGTTCTCCGAAGGCTTCTTGATGTTACGACAGACAGTCGTCAGTTCTTCCACTGAGATATCAGGATTCACTGAAACAGGAAGCAACAGGGTGACTAAAACAACAAAAACTCAGGATGAGGAATAAAGTCACCATCCAGCATCCTGCAGCATTTCTTACCCATTTGGTGTCATTTTGATTGAATTATTATCTCCTCTACTTGGTCAGGTGTCTTAAAATGCTTCACTGACTTTCGGGTCTATTCAGACTCTAAATGTCTGAATCCACCTATTATCAGACTTTGGCTCACGTTTCCTATCGGAGTTTTCAATCCAAATGACCTCTGACCCCATCCCTCCTGTTGAGACATGAGTGACATCATGGCTCACACAGCAGCCCATTGGTACAGATCTTCTTTTTTTCTTCTTCTTTCTTTTTCCATCCGGAAATCTGATCTTTATGAATGGGGACAGAGAAAAAGGTGTTGCTGATGTCCAACACCGTGAAGACAGATGAAGCGTTGAAACGTTGTTTTGTTCTGTCACAGAGTTCCTTTACTCTAAAAAACTACATTTTGTTAACTTCTCTTTAAATCGAGCACCTGTACCTTTTCTCTTTATCCATCCATTCCCTATATCCACTAAATCCGTGCCCCTTTGTGGGGAGGTCCCTGATGGTGGGGCGTGGCTGGCGGCCTGGCTCCTGTGACTGCCTGGGGCTCGCAAGCGATGCGCCCCTGGTCCTGGTTGCCTGCCTCCCCACCACCCCCTCTCATATTTATATATTTAAAAAAAAAAAAAAGGATTTGTATGTATGTACGTATGTGTATGTGCAGGTATGTATATATGTATATATACGTTTAAAAAAAATAAATAAATAAATAAATTATTAAAGTAATTATTTTATTAAAAAAAAAAAAAAAATAGAGACAAACATGACAAGAAGAGCTGGGGCCTGCGGGGGACATCCACCCTGCAAATGCCAGCCTCTTATTGTTTTTAATGCACCATGACCATATATAGATGATTATATATATACACAATAGAGAGCACTGGTATGTGTAGGGAGTGCTCCCCATACATGTACCAGCTGCTCTTTTTTACTGCACCCAAACACATTAACAAAGGAACGGAGGGAGGGAAAAAAAGTGTGTATATATGTATATATATGTATGTGTGTATATATATATGTATATAGATATATAGTTATATGTAACAAAAAACAAACAAAAAAAAAAATAAATAAAAAATAAAAAAATATATAAAAGATTGAGAGATCAAGGGGCCAGATGGGGAGAGGGGGTAACATGAGGGACTACCAGGGGAGCATGTGCTGGACGGCCCCTGCAGATCACTGGGTGCCTGGGGATCCGGCCCGCGCTCCTACTGTCTGGGTCTTGTCCTGCGGGGGAGGTGCCTGGGTCTCGGGGGGGCCGGGGCTACTCCTTGGCTGCGACGCCTGGTACCGGGGCCGACTACTGGGAGGGGCCCCCTGGTTGGAAGTAGTGTGGTGGCAGACCGCCGTCCGGGTGTGCCAGGATGTGTTGGCGGGCTCCTTTTCCCTGGCCTGGCGTGGCCTCTGGGTGTCGGCTGTGCCCGGAGGGGGAGGTGGGGCCGGTGGCCGCCTTCTCCCCTGACCTGCTCTGCTGGTTGGGTCGGCTGCGGCCGCTTCCGGGCGGGGCATGGGTTGGCCTAGGGGCGGGAGAGCATGGGGACGACGACCGGTGACGATGGCAACCAACAAGGGTTCTATAAGAATAACTACTTTAGTAAAGTTAAAAATAACTATTCAAAGGAAGGAGATATATAAATGATTTGTTGTTGTCATTGTTATTATTGTGATTATTATCATATTTTTGTATATGTATGTATTTATGAATAAGTATGTAGGTATTTCCATATATATATGTGGGTTTCTATGTTGTTGGTGTGCGTGTACACGTGTGTGTGTGTGTGTGTGTGTGTGTGTGTGTGTGTGCGTGTGTGTGTGTGCGTGTGTGTGCGTGTGTATGTGGGGGTGCGTGTAAACGTGTGTGTGTGTGTGTGGGGGGGATGCGTGCACACGTGTGGGTGTGGGGTGCGTTTACACGTGTGTGTGTGTGTGTGTGTGTGTTTTTGTGTGTGTGTGTGTGTGTGCGTGTGGGTGTGCACGTACACGTGTGTGTGTGTGCGTGTGGGTGTGCGTGTGCATGTACACGTGTGTGTGTGTGTGTGAGTTTACACGTGTGTGTGTGGGTGTGGGCCACAGGTACCAACCATAGTCCAAACACTGGTGAGATGGAATAGAGCTTACCAGCACCGTTGGTCTACCTCCAAGACGAGTCCAGGCGTCATCACAAGTCGATGTTTAGTAGAGAATTGATGATGCGACCGTCGACCCCAAAAGAGATGCTGTCCCAGTGTGGACTCTGCTCAGATGAAACCACTGTCCCGGGCAAGTAAAGACCTGATGAGTGGAGATGTTGGACAGTTGAGTACCAAGTCGTCTGACCTCGCAGTACCAAAAACAATGGTGTCCATCATCTTCTCGGCTTCATGGATCTGTTAGAGCTTGTAAACTCTGTCGTCCAGTTACACAACTTTGACAGTCAAAGCAGAACAGTTGGAGCATCTGGGATGAGAGGTGAATGATGCCATTTATGATTAAGCCGTTAAAACTACAGAGAAAAAAGGTTTCATGAGACAATGTCGAGTTATTGTTGTGTCTAGAAAGTGCTGGTTTAGCCAGCTCTCCTGCTAACTAGCTACATCTCTTGTGGTCACAGAGAAATCTGAGGCCAAATCATCTTTAATTTTCAGACCATCAGGTATTGGATTGATGCTGCACCTATAAAAGTAATAAAGTTGTCTGAAAGTTGTTAAAAGTGGTTGAAAGTAGAGTTCAAAAGGACAGGACCTCCTGACAGCATTTGGACAGTGGTATGACAGCCTTGATCAACTGGAATGACCTCTCCATGACCCTGCATAGACCTTACCAGGAGGGCTGAGGACTGTTATTACCATGTGTGTTGGAACGCACCTGCCGGTTCCCCTTCTTATAAAGGAAACCACTTTCCGTCCACGTGGTGTTGCAGACACCACTCAGTCAAGACACCCCTACAACAACCAGAGTCTGAAAGAACTCAGGGTTGGCCTCCTCACTGCTCCTCACTCCTCACTCATGGTTGAGTCCACAAACTCGGGTTCCTCTTTGAAAGAAGTGTTGGTGGGTCAACAAGTCATCAAACCCCCTCCAGGGGGGTTTGATGACTTGTTGCTGGGCAACACACACACACACACACACACACACACACACACACACACACACACACACACACACGCACTCGCACGCACGCATGCACACACACACACAGTGTGCAGGAATCCTGCAGGTGTGGGATGTGGTGGAGGTTGTGAGGAGGGACAGGAACCACAGCTCAGAGGAAGAAGATGTTCCTCAGTTTCTTCTTGAAGACTCTTGTTGCTCTGAACTGTTTGCTGATGACGATGGTTGAATGAGTGAATGGATGGGTGAGTAGTGTCTGATAAATGCTGCTGGACAGTCATGTGGACATGAACATGACACAAACACATCATGGAGCTGAAACGTCAAACTGCTTCATGCTGGACTCAGCTGACACGTTCAGCAGCAGACAGGTTTTTGTATCAGTCTTTCTCACTGTGGGAGGAAACTGGTACTACATCTTTGGATCTGGAAGTAAACTGTATGTAACAGGTAAGAACAAACGTTTATGTTCCTCCAGCTGTTTTATTGTAGAAGTTGAAAATGTGTTTCCAGTCAGTTTGAGCTGCTTCAGTGTTTCCGTGTTAGTTTGTGGATGTTTAGTAGAGAATTGATGATGCAGCCGTCGTTCCAGAAGAAACACTCAGTCATTCCTGAAAACATGTAGAAATGTCACTGAACAACTAAACTGGTTCTTTATTTCTGCAAATGTCAGACATGTTCCAAATATTTACAGTTTGATCATCTCAGTAAATCTGAACATCTGCTGCTCGTTGAAAACAAGGTGACTTCTGATGTCAAAGGGAATTGAATGCAGCTTTGGGAATGGATTTAGGAAAAGAAACTGAAAGATTTGAGCTGAAATATGTTGAAGACAAGAATTCATGCATTTATTTTGATGATCAAACTGCTGCATTTGTATGTTTCATGTCTGATAAAATGTAAATAGTGAAGGATGAGACAAAATCCAGCTTGAAATGATCCAGATTCCATGAGTCCGTTTTCTTTAACGTGGTCTTAGTTGTTTTTACACAAACGATCCAGAAAACAACAAGTCAGCTCAGACAGCTCAGATACAACATCATTCAAATTCAAATGAAACTACATGGAGTGGAGAAAAGAGAGAAAAACAAGCAGATAAAGTCCTCAAACACAAACCTGTCGGACACTTTTACCAACTTTTTTGGACAAAACTCCAAATGAATGTGAGGAAAAAGTGAATTTACAGTGGTTGCTGTTGAATTTCTTCATATATGTACCAGACTAAAAACTGCTGTCAGTTGGACGACGTGCACGCGCTCCTTTTCAGACCAGAACTGAGGCAGTTTTTATCAGCCGAGCCTCTTCTGTACTCCGATTACAATAGGAACGAAGTAGAAATACTCTAAATGTGCAGAAGAAATGTTTGACATCTTTTCACATGAAATGAAGCTGCTAGTTTTTGTCCGTTCAAAACAAAGACTTAGATAAGTTTCCACCTCCGTCCTAAAGACTTTTGATACTGCAATAATCCTTTGTCAGGACAAGTGAGTGAAAAAGCAGCTTCTTCTAAAATCTTTACAGCATCAAATGTGTTTGAAAAGTGTTTTTATTTAAGACGATTTCAGTTGTTGACATTATTATTCTTATTTTAGGTTCATGTAGGTTTGTATAAATGTGTTTTTATATGTAAATATGTGTGTGTTTATATTTATGTGTTTGTCCTGATAATGTTATTAATATTAATATATGAACCATGTAACGTTATCTAGTAAGCATTATATTATATCATTTATGTGGATGAAAACTGTTCAGATGTCTGTAAATAAATCACATAAAACAGATATAAACATATACGTCTATTTATAGATTAGTACAGATGGTAAAATCAGAAAGTTGATGTTTTCATGAATTTCTACACTTGTTTGTCTTTACAAACAATAATTAACATTAATTAATAACATCACAATAACGACGGACGACCAACCTGCAACTAATCAGTTTAATCACCAACAAAACAGTTACAACCAGAAACTCCTTCTTTTTTATTTTAATATGTAAATTAGGGCTGTCAATCAATGACGTTATTTAATGGAGATAAAAATATTTTTATAGTTTTATTGTTTAATTAAACATGTTTACAACCTGCTTGAAAAACTCCTCTTTGGTTTGTCTGCTTTCATTTCACATCCGTCACAACTCGGAGGTTCATCGTTTTGAACCACATCAGCTGAATTTATTTCCAGTAATAATGATTTTTCTGACGTTGCTCAGCTGAAGGAGCTGGTATCTCGGCAACACGGCAGCGCGCCGTTCCAGGAAAAAGGAAATCTTCTTTACATTTGGATGTTTTTACGTCTGTTACAGCTGCAGCGCTTCTTGTTTCTGCAAACTACAGGTTGGGTCGAGGGTCATGTTTCCTGAAACGTTGTTAAAAAGATAAAAGTGGCCTTAAACAGCGTAAACTTTGAACCTCTAACAGATATATTATACACATATATTTATGTGTAAATGTTGTTATCTGCATGTATATAAATGTCCACTTTATCTTATTGTTTTTTTCTTTCATTTTATTGTTTCATCTCTTCTGAAGAAAGAAAGAAGAAGCAGTTTGTAGTTTTGCTTCATTTCTGATCTTTGACATTGATCTAATAGTTTGGTAACAGAGGTTTTTACACACAGATGCAAAAGGTGACATTTCTTGATCACTGTCAGCGTCTAAGTTTCTCCAGCGTCTGTCATGATTTGAAGAAAACCTCCTTCATGTCCTCTTTTGGCTTCATTTTTTTCAGTTTGGTACAGCTTCAGTTTAGTTATTAAAAGACATTTTTCTAGTGATTGGAGTAAATCAAATGAACACAAGTGTTTTAGGTCCAATAAAAGCTCTAACTGTGTTGTGTGTGATGTGTTGAAAACACGTGCAGGTGAGACACATGCTGACATGAGGTGATGAGTGTTTCTGTGCAGCTGAACTCAGTGATGTGGTGAACTTTGTGCTGTATTGATGAGTAGTTCAGTGATCAGAGTCCGTGTGTTTCCACATCAGACTGAATGCAGTGCAGAGCTGGAAGCTGCTGCTGACTGTGTGAATGTGTGTCTGTGTCAAACTTCAGATGAGCAGGTAGTGAAGCCCGTGGTGAGCGTGTACCCAGCAGCATCCACAGCCCACCAGGAGGGGAGCAGCTCCCTGCTGTGTGTGGCCTCAGCCATGTTTCCTCCTCTGGTCCGGTTCTCCTGGACAAGACAGAAGGAGGACGGCTCGGTGGAGAAGCAGCTCCCAGCTGAGGAGGAGCAGCTGGAGTTCAGAGAGTCGGGACGCAGCGCCGCCATCAGGGTGGTCCGTGGCGACCGTCTCCACACCTATAGATACAGCTGCTACGTCAGCCACGAGGGGGTCAAAGTGGAGGCCCAAACACAAACAGGTAATGAAGGTTTGGTGACTGTGTTCAGCAGTGATTCAGCTTCACGTGGAGACGCTGTCAAAGACAGCTGAGGAGCAGAGGACTGACATTTGTCCCTGCAGCTGCAAACATTTGACTCCTTTTCTGTTTCAGAGCTTCCAGCTCCAGCAGCCTCCTGTCCTCCAGAGAGAGAGACAACAGAGCTGCCAGATCCAGCAGATCCAGATCCAGCAGATCCAGCAGATCCAGCAGATCCAGCAGATTTCTTCCAGTCTCAGTGCAGGGTGAAGCTGCTCTGCCTGCTCTACACAGTGCTGATAGTCAAGAGTCTGGTGTACTGCTGTGGACTCTCTCTGCTGATGATCCTCAGAAAGCATCTGAACAAATGCTGACTGACTGTTTTCTGTACAGATGTTCATGTTGACGTGTCCTACAAACTTCTTCAGCTCAGTTAGTAGCTGTGTTGGACAGATTTCAGCTTTGTTCTTCTTCTTTTTTTTCTTTGCAAGATTCTTGACATTTATTCAATACCAGATTGTCAATAAAGCCACTTGGAACCTTGATGCCTGTTTGTTCTCTTCTTGTTTCCAGCTTGGTTTTGTTAACAGTCACTTAACTGTGCTTTCATGTTTGAGGGGAGTGGTGGCCTAGTGGTTACAGTGGTTGGCTTGGGCGTGGAGGACCCAGGTTCAAGCCCAGGGCTGTCCACAATGGTAAATCACTGGGGGCCCCTGAGCAAGGCCCTAAACTCCCAATTGCTCCCCGGGGCGCTGCCCTGCTAGCAGCCCCACTGCTCACTAGTGAAACTAGTTGATGGGTTAAAAGCAGAGACTAATTTCAGTGTGCATCGTACATACAGCGTGTGCACAATGTCCACACTGACAAGAAAGGGAAGAAAATTTAATTTTTTTTTTGAGACTCGTACGAGCACAACAAGTGTCACATGATCCACACATGGAAACAGACACGTGAACATGCGCTGCTACGCTGACGACACTGTTGTCTCCACACATGAACAACCAGCAGAGCTGCTTTGAAGTTCCAGCTGCTACAGACAAACATCCAGAGGTTGGATCAGTCAGGACTGGAGTGTGAATGTTGCTGAATGACTTGTGTGTTGATTAGGAGCATCAGTGTTGGTGGAGGTGTGAGTGGAAGAAGAGCTTTCAGGAAGAAGAGAAAAGACTTCCAGCAGAGAGGGAGGGGAGCTGATGATCTGAATCTGCTCTCTGGTCTTATTAGGACACATCAAAACTGCTGACAGCCAATCACAGGGGTTTTGCTGCAGCTGTGTGTCTTTCTGATCTGCAGCCTCCACACCGGTAGCTGTGGCTTTTTACTTTAACAACAAAATGACAGTTACGAGCGTCGACTGCTGCAACGATGATTCCAGGAAGGATGTGTGTTCTTCATCTGTGAGAGACACAACTCAAATCCTCAACTCAGAGCTGCCAGATGAACTATGAAGGAGCAAAAGGAGACACAAGAAACCTGCTGGTGAGCATCTGGACCTCATCATGAATAATCATTAAGATCACCGTGAAAAAATTCACCAAGTTGGATTGACAACACCATTCCAGATATAATCCAAGTCACTTCAGCTGGAACGTTTCTCTGTTGTGACAAACACATGAACAGTTGAGTATTTGTGTAAAAGTGTTGACGTTGATGTCATGAGAGAGTTTTCAGCTTCTACCAGAGACGATGCAGCTGACTGTAGTTCTGTTATCGTTCATCAGAGCAACACAAACCACACTGAGACACAAACCACTGACACAAACAATCGCTCATGTTCACCACTCAGTTACACCTGTTCAATATCTCTGTTAAAAGCTTCCACTCATTCAATATCTCCAACAAATACATCCAGTCATGTACAACAGTTACTGCTGCTCTTTTAATCCTGCTTTAGTTTGGACTAAAAACACCATCACAACCATCTGATCATGGTTGCTTTTAGTTTTACACAAATAAAACCTCAAATCAACAACATACAACAGTTTTATTGTTGGTTTCATCAGAATTCAGAGAAAAATATCCAAGCATCCATCCTAAGTACCCTATGATCCAAAAGCCTTTAGATCCACCTTTAGCAGTAAAAAGTTAAAGTTGTGGTTTCTGTCTGACTTCATCAGTGTCTCACATGGTTGTGGAGGAATTCTGGTCCGTTCATCTTTATTTTCTTCACAAAGTCAAAAGTTCCACATAAATGTTTTAAGACACTTGTGGTTTTATTTGAAAACAAAAACTAGATGTAATGTTTTTACCAGAAACTTGGTTAAATCAGGAGAATCCTGCAGCAGTTCTTCTAGAAACAAGCTCCCACCTCCATCTTCATGATAAACCTGGACAGAACCAGAAAGGAGGAGCAGCTGTTCTGTTTAGTGACTCCCTTCAATGGAGACAAATGTCTCATGACAACGATGCTTCATTTGAATGTGTGTCTTCAGTGGACATCCTCGTCCCGCGTGTTGTCTACAGGTCACCTAAGTACCATGAACCTTCTCTGATGATTTCTGGACTGCTGTCTGTCATCTGTGTTAATTTGGATTGTGAGTTTGTTGTTAAGGATTTTAACGTCCATGTTGGCAACCCTCAGGACATTTGGACAAAGGAATTGTGTTCTTGATCATTTAGAACCGACTCAACACGTGATTGTAAAAACACACAACAAACGACATCGTCTGGACTTAATAATATCCAAATGTCTGAACATCTGTGAGGTTGTGGGGACAGATGTTGCGCCGTCTGACTATTCTTGTGTTTTCTTTGAGAGTTTTATTAATGTCAACAGAAACTTCCAGACAGAGATCATCAAGAAACGGTACATAGATGAAAATACCAGAGAAATGTTTATCCAGATCTCCTCCTCTTCACCCCTCCCCCACTCACCTTCAGTTAAGTCAAATCACCATGGAAACGATGTTTGTTGAAAATAAAATACGCCCAAAAACACAGAAAAACATAACATGTCCACTTTAACTGTTAATGAAAAAAAAACTTAATGATGTTTCCAACAGTTTTACAACATGACACAAACAGAAAAAGTTCAATGATCAAATGTTTTAAATTAAATGCTCTAAAACATTTCATCAGACTTTCTAACATTTATAAAGATATTTCATAATAATAAAACTGATTCAGACTGAAGAAATGTCTGTTTTTATGTCATAATAATAATGTCATGTGTATTGAGTGTTTTATTTGAACAATAATGAAATAATGAGCTGATGTGAGCTGCTCCTCCTGAACTCTGACTGGTTTCACGTTTATCTTCGGAGCTGCTTTCCTCCCGTCTCCACTGACTGTGGAACCAAAGCAGCACAACAGCGACATCTTCAGGTTGTTCTTGAGAAGCTGCTCTGACAACATCAGTGGGACTTTGTCAGACACTACGGCAGGAATCACTAACTACATTTATTCAAGGGCCGGTGTTTTACTCTGCAGACACATCGAGGACCAGATACTCTCATTAAACAAAATACTACTGATACTTTATCATAAATAATATAAGTAAGTGATACTAAGTAATATCCTTCCAAATTTAAGTCGTTTTTAGCACTAACAGAAGGCAGTCATTGGTACATCAAAACACAGAATACATGTACTAAAATGTGAAATTCTGCATTTTTAATAGTGATTTTCTCCCTTTAAATGCACTAAATTTACATGTACATACAAACTTAAGACAGGTGACAGCAAGATCGAAGAGAACATGAAGACATTTATGTGGGAAAAATTAGAAAACATCCTGCCAGATTTCCTGATTTTGCCATTTCCAGGAATGTCATTGGATTCCTGCGTGACTCGTTCACTATCAGATAAATCTCCGCTGACGTCAGGAAGGTGATGTTGCTGGACCAGACGGCTCTTCCAAGTGAACTGATCCAAGTCCAGACCACTAGTGACGTCAAGGCTGCTCTCCATGGTGCTGAAATCTTATGCGCCTTTTTGGTGTCTTATCCCCACGAGTGGGACACACTGAAGACACACCTGTGTGAGTGTTCACATGGTCAGATCAACCTCCACCTGTGAAGCTGCGTTCTCAAACATGAACTCATAAAAACACCTGAGAGGAACGACTGTTTAAACAGTATTTGGAGGACTGTGTGTTCATAGACCTGGCAGCTGTCAGACCTGATGTAATAAAAGAATCAGACTTCTGTCATTAACCAAACCAGAGGATTTCTGTCTTGTAATTTTTCTTGTTTTTTTTACTCCATTTACATTAATTTCTTTGCAAACAGGCTAATTTAAATTGATGTAACAAGTAACATTCCTAACAACTGGGGCCTGATGCTTTTATTTGTCATCTATTTGTTGATGTGCCAGACTTGTACTTACCCTGATCTTCTCTGTTATGTTGACGGTTGTTATTGAGACGCCACAATTGTGAGCTACTGTGGAGAAAAAAAGGCCAAGCAAGGACATTTGTGAGAAACGACAAGATAAAATGAGAATGTGAAACAATAAAAGAAAGGTTAAATCTGAGCAATGAATCCTGTTCAGCTTATACATGCAGCCCTTTGGAATTATTATCCGGAACCACAACATTAATTTCCATTGTTATGCTGATGATACTCAGCAGTGTTTGTCATTGACGCCAGATGAAACAGAACCATATGGTTAGTACTTTAGTGTGTTAGGACCAGTAGTCACAGCTGCAGCTGCAGGACCAGACTAGAGCAGCTGGTCTTCAACACAGCTTCATCCTGGATCTGCTGCTGTAGACCTGCTGCAGGGGGACCCCAACATGATCCACTGACTGGTGCCCCTCACCTCCTCTGTTTCTCTTCGCCTTCTTCAGATCAATCCTCAGTTATTAATTAGAAGTATCTCATAAGTATAATTGCTTTCCATTGTTCTCGTAGTTTGTTGTGCTGGTCTGTCCCCTCTTTTTCTCTTCTGTGCATGTTCTGCAGACCAGGAGCTGCATGCTGACCTGCAGTCCCACCCTCTGACCATCCCAGTGTCTGCCTTCACCTGTCTATATAAATATTTCTGTTGGGTACCTGCTGACATCCTGCCCTGCAGTCCTCGTCTGTGTGGATCATCAACTAGCCCTAAATCACCCATTTATACATAGAAGTCTTATACTTAGAAGTCTCCTGCTGATAGATAATTATTCTATTGCATCCTGTCTTGTACCTTTGCTGGTTTGTCTTTGTCTTTTTTCTTTCTTTACTTCTTTTTCTACCCGGCTGGTCTTAAGCCTTATGATCACCTTATGATCACCTTATGATCACCTTATGGTCACCTTATGATCACCTTATGGTCACCTTATGATCACCTTATGATCACATTATGATCAACTTATGATCACCTTATGGTCACCTTATGATCACCTTATGATCACATTATGATCACCTTATGATCACCTTATGGTCACCTTATGATCACCTTATGATTCATGTCCTGATCAAGGTTTCTTCCCTCTTAAAGGGGAGTTTTTCCTGCCACTGTTTGGTTTAAGGTTTTTCTCCCACTAGGGAAGTTTTTACCTACCGTTGTTTATGTAATAATTGCTCGGGGTCATGTTCCGGTCTCTGGAAAGATCCTGGAGAAAACTTGTGTTGTAATAGACGCTGTATAAAACAAATTGAAATTGAAATTGAAATTGAAATTGAAATTGAAATTGAAATTGAAATTGAAATTGAAATTGAAATTGAAATTGAAATTGAGTTTTGACACAAACTGCTTTTAAAAAAATATTTTATGAACAAGTATAGAAACACACTTTTTCCTTCTCAGAGTCTATTTCTAAATTCCTGAATTCAGTAATATTCATCTCTGGTGGGCCGGATGTGGCCCGTGGACTGTGTTCACTGCACTTATCCGTGCACATGTGCAGACATGAACTCATGATGCTGTTGAATGTCCACTAGCCTGCGTGCACGTGCACACTCAGTTATAAACTCATCAATGCAGAACTGAGACAGAGTCTGGATTCATACTCAGAGAAAAGCAACAACAAACAAGATGTCCTGAATTCTCCATCATTTGTTCTCCTTAACTTCTACCACTAGATGGTAGCCTTGTTTCAGTAATAGTGGTCCCATTTAGTCAGGCAGTAAGCAGGACAGCTAAGGAGTCCTTAACACGTCCTCTGTAGATTGTGTCTTTCATTTCTGTGCAACTTTCAAGCAGGAACCAGTTAATGAGTCCATGATTAATATAAGTTGATGTAAATGTCAGTTGATCTGCTGTTGTTGTGTTATGTGCACGTGACTTCAAAGTGCACGTAACAACCTTTGAGCAGTTTAAGTTTTATAATTTCTGTGTTTGTCAGTATGAAGTTAAGTCTAATGTTTGTGTTTTAATGCCAGAAATGTTGGAAGTCCTTTACAGTTGATGTGTGTCGGCTACATAATGTCTATACGTTTATGGTTGTTTGGCTGATATTTATGCTGATATTAAACTTAAACTCCCTGGATGATGTTGTTCAAAATATTTGTTTATATTTGTGTCAGAAGAGCAGGCTGATGCTGGTTTATTTTGTCCTACTAGACACCGTTGCTGTCTTCCCTGTGTTTTGGCTGCATACCAGTCCGGCTTGCTGACCATGATAAAGTCCAGCGGTAAACTGCACTCCCAGCTCCCGTGTCCCTTTCTGACCGGAGGTCCATTGTAGATGAGGAAGTTGGCCTGAGTCTTCACCATCTCAGTTGTTGTTCCAACCACATCTGAAAGTTTTCCAAAACAAGTGGAACTTTCTTTCATCGAGGTGGATGTTTGTAGAGATGTCAAACCTCAACATGAAGATGATGGACAGGCTGAAGAAGCAGCTGAAGAAGAAGCAGCTGAATATGGACGTGTGACGTTGACATCAAGCTGTTGGACAGCGATGTTCTCTGACAATCTGTGGAGTAATCGGCTGTTTGGTGTTTGTAGATGAGAGGAACGTTAGGAAGCAGGAATAAACAAGTTGTAACATTTGTCCAGAAAACACACTTTCTGAATAACTACATCATTATAATGTTTAAAAAGATTAAATTATTGTGCTATTTAAAACAAATATTCACAGTAGTTGTTTCCGTAACCAGGCTGATAATGAGATACTGATGTGCTCCTGATTAGGATCTTGATTTGAGAACAACAAAGTCTTCTGGTCAGAGTTCCTGACTAGTTCCGTGTTTCCTGGTGTGACTGACTCTTTCCCAGCTGCACATGTCCGGTCTGTCCACTGCATTAACGGTCACACAGCAGCTGTCGTAGCAGACAGTTCTGGAGGACGTCAGGACACTCTCCACCTCACCGCTGAAAAGAAGTCAGCACAGCAGCGCTGAGGCCGGCCTGTTTCAGCCTCCTCATAAATACAGGCGCTGGTGATTCCTAATAACCATGCTGGCTGTGGTCATGGTCCACGTGACCTCACCAACTCCACAGCTGCTCCTCTAATGAAGAGGGGAAGAGGACTGTGAGCTCCCCTCCTGAAGTCCACCACGTCTCTTTAACACATCCATGTCCAGGTTGGTCGTATCAGGTCAGTTAGAGTCCTTCCACCTCCCTCCTACTATTCTAACATCCTAACATTCCCTCAGTCCTTCTACATGGGCTCGTCGTTGTTGGAGATCAGAGCAACAACAGCTGTGTCTTCAGCAAACTTCAATACCGTCGTCTGGACACCTTGCAGATCCATCATACGTGAGCAGTGAGTTCAGGAGGAGGATCAGGACCAGCCCTTGTGGAGGGTCGGTGTTTGTATGATGGTGGCTGATGTTTGATTTAATCATTGATTGTTTTTTCTATCAAAGCTCCAAAATATGTTTGTAGATTTCAGTCTTTCTGCATCACGTGACCCAGATTTGTTTCATCTGCTGTCAGATTCACATGAAGACCATGAAACCTCACAGCAGCTTCAGCTGAGCTGTCAATCAGCAGCAGCAGTCTCATCTGTGGGCCGCAGGGGCTGATGGGAGCTCTGAGGAGCTGTTAGGAAGCACGTGGCCCTCGTCTGAGCTCACAGCTCGTCCTTGTTGGGCCTCAGCTGCATCAGAGCGCCACTTCTCCCCAGGTTCACCAGAGGAAACATCACTGCACAAAATGCTTTTCCTCCCAGCTGCTGCTCTGTGCTGTCTGTGTTCAGGTGAGTGTTTCCAGCCAATCAGGAGCCAACAAACTCCACCTGGAACAAACACTGTCACACTGACCTTCACCTGTCTGTCTGTGTCTCTGCAGCGCTGGTCGCCATGGCAGCAGAGCTGCTCCAGGAGGATTTAACACTGACCAGGAGAGTTGGTGACAGTGTCTCTTTCAGCTGTGGAACTGACCAATGTTCTGACAGCTGGATCTACTGGTACCAGAAGAAAGAATCAGAAACATTCAGAGGGATTCTTTATATTGATAGAAGTGATGGTGAGATCAGGACGGATGGTTTCAATCATCCTCAGGTAGCAGATTTCTCAGCAGTGAGAACAAAGAACGGCTGTGAGTTGAAGATAGAGAAAGTTAAAGAGGATCATTCAGCCACCTACTACTGCTCCTGTTTGAAGTATGATTCCCACAGTGAGATATAATCCCTGCAGCCTGAACAAAAACCTCCAGATGAACAGATGTCAAACAGAGTTTGTGACAGGAAGAGAGCAGTAAACCACAGCCCAGGTTCAGGTTTCACCTCAAAGTCTCCAACAAACGGAGCTGAAGGAGTTTCTGCTTCACTGCTGTCAACATTTATTCTGCTTCACTTTGACTAGTTGAAACTCAGGTTTCTTCACTATTTAACAAACAAAGACATTAATAATAAGACAAAGACAAATGTAAAAACATAATATTATTAAATGTAAATTCATTAGAAAGAGACAAAACAGACAAATAAAACCTAAAAGATAAAAGTCAGGATGAAATGGAAAATGCAAATAAAAACTAAACTCAGTGGTTCTTACATTTACTCTGACTTTTATTTCTTAACTGACATTAAATGAAGACATTTGATGTCTCTTTTCATCAGCTTCATTATTTAGTTTGTTCATTTTCATCCACGTTTGTATTTCAGAGCTGAAACACGTTCCAGTAAAGTTGGTCAGTAAAGTTTTCTGTCTTCTAAAACTCTTCAAAGTCATTCTGTCATTGAGGACAGCAGCTGATGAAGAGTTCCAGCTGTTATTTTGTCTCTATCTTCCTGCAAACACGTCTTCAGGTGTCCAGGTGTCTCCTTTTTGCTTTGTAAACCCTGCAACAGTTTCTCCTGAGGACAGGTCAGGACTGCAGACAGACCAGTCCAGTATCGTAGCCTCTTCTTCCTCACCATGTCTTTGGAACGTGTCCAGAATGTCCTTTTACATTGTCTTGTTGAAGAATTCCTGGACGTCCCTGGAAAAGATGTGGTCTTGAAGGCCACGTATGTTGCTGTAACATCTCAGAGTACTTTTCTGCATTAATGCTGCGTCACAGAAGTGGAGATGAGCTTTGGACACTGATTCAAGCCCAGACCATCTCAGAGCCTGGCTGTTGGACCTGTTCATGATGACCCTCATGTCCTTTCACACACTGAAATTCCTCCAGATTCCTGAAATCATTTCATCACATTCTGCTGTAGAAGGACAAAAATGGAAATCCCTTCCAATCTTTCATTGAAGAAGATTGTTTCTAAACATTTCAATGATTTTCTCACACATTTGTTGACAAAGTGGGGGTCCTCTGTCCATCTTTACTCCTCAAAGACTCTTTCATGGACGCTGCTTTTGGACCAAATCATCAGTACAATCACCTGCTGACATCACCTTCTGGAGATGACATCTTTTATTTTTGTTTGACCTCCTTTTTAGAATTAAATTTCTTACAAACCTACTTCATTGTAATGTGTTTCAGGTGTGACACGTAGAAATAGATTTTTACTAACAAATTAAATGAAGTTTTAGAGAAAATATGAAATAATATTCTTGATATGAAGAAATAAACGTATGAATGAAAGAATTATTGTTTTTGTAATTATAGTTTCCTTAGACCAATAAAAATCTGAATAACCAAAATTAGTTCTTGATGCCAAATATGTGCAGAGACTCTTCTGTCCGTCCATCCTTCAGTCTTTCTGGACTGAAGTACTGATAGATTTACTTTACAAAACTTTTTACCATCAAAGTTTGATCTCCATCATACAGTCATACATGTTAGTGGTTGGACTGAGGACATCAGGAGACACAACAATATCTATAATCTGCATAACTAATAACTAATGCTGTGTTTCCTGATGACACCTCCAAGAGGAAAAATCATCAAATCAAATAAACTTTATTTATTTATATAGTACGTTTCTACAATAAATGGCAGCACAAAGTTCTTAACAGTAAAAAAACAAAATCAATCCAACTCTTCCACCCACCACTTTCCCCACCATCTCTAATCACCATCAATGTTAAAACACCCAAAATTACAAGAAATAATAACAGGACAACACTGCTGGAATCAGATGAACCAGTGAGGAAACAACGTCACAAGGTGCATGGGGCATGAGGAGGTGTCTGCTACACCTGGGGACCAGACTGCATGGTAGGGGGCCACAACCCGTCCCTGCCGGAACAGAGTGCCAAACACCACCTCTGGTTGATGGACGTTTGGACCCCACCACAACCCAGGACAAGCGGATCTTGGGACATCGCTCCAAAACCCGAGTCAACAGAATAAAAATAATCATAATACATTGTAATAAAAACAAACAAATAAGTAAGTACAAAACATATCAGTAATAAATAACAGTTTAAAAAAACACGGACAAACATAAAATCTAAAATGAAGAATCTGATCCAGAGGGCCTGGATGTTCTGCCATGGATAGTGACATCTGCAGTGAGGATGAGCGGACAGAGAGGGGATCCAGCGCTGTGCCTCCTGGTCCGGGTGCTGGCATGAACACCAGAGTGGCTCTGCACCTCTTAACTTACCGAGTGTATGTATTCTTGTGGTGGTGGTGTTGGAGGTTGTCTGAGGCCACAAGGTGGTGGAGGAGATGAGTAAGGAGGCCGGGATTCACTTGCAGTGGTCAGCGGAGGAAAATCCCACAGATCGAGATGTTGCTGATGTCTGAGGGGACCTCCACTCTTCCTGCCACAGGTACAAACCACAGTCCAAACACTGGTGAGATGGAGTAGAGCTTACCAGCACCTTTGGTTTACCTCCAGTCAAGTCCAGGCGTCATCACAGACTGGTAGAGGGTCTGCACCTGGAGAGACAGTCGACCGCAAAAATAATGCTGCCCCAGTGTGGACTCTGCTCAGATAAAACCACTGTCCCGGACAAGTAAAGACCTGTTCAGTGGAGATGTGGCACAGTTGAGTACCGGGTCATCCGGGCTCACAGTACCAAAAACAATGGTGTCCATCAGCTGTAAAAGTAATGAAATTGTCTGAAAGTTGTTAAAAGTGGTTGAAAGTAGAGTTCAAAAGGACAGGACCTCCTGACAGCATTTGGACAGTGGTATGACAGCCTTGATCAACTGGAATGACCTCTCCATGACCCTGCATAGACCTTACCAGGAAGGCTGAGGACTGTTATTACCATGTGTGTTGGAACGCACCTTCCCCTTCTTATAAAGGTAAACCACTTTCCGTCCATGTGGTGTTGCAGATACGTGTCAGTCAAGACACCCCTACAACATCCAGAGTCTGAAGGAACTCAGGGTTGACCTTCTCACTGCCGGAGCCCTGCCACTGCAGAGCTTTTTGACCACCTCGGTGACCTTGGTCCCAGAAATGGTTGAGTCCACAAACTCAGGTTCCTCTTTGGAAGAAGTGTTGGTGGGACTAGGAAATTCCTTGAAGCATTCCTTCCACCACCTAACCACATTCCCAGCTGAGGTTACAGCAAGCTAGCTGATGTCTTCAAGAGCTGCAGTCTGCCTAATGTGGACGTGAAGACAGGGACAACTGTCTTATATTCATCCATAATGTTATTAAGTCTGTCTGAGCTGTAAATCAGATGAAGGTTCACACAAAATAACACAAAAAATAAAAAAGAAAGTCGTAAATCAGACTTGATTCCGGAAGTTAATGCATCATAGACCACCACCATCACTACTCCTCCATCACACCTGAACACACCACCACCTTGTAGACATTAATAAGTCAGAGAGTCAGAGTCAGAGTCAAGTTTATTGTCAATTCTACCACATGTGAGATACATACAGAGAATCGAAATTACGTTACTCTCGAACCCTCGGTGCTACACAATAAATACATTTTAAACACAAAGTGCAGATTAAAAAGAGACAAGAAACAAGTTATGACATGACAGCAACAGTTTTTCGGTTTGATTAAAGTGACATGGTGCAAAGCAGGCGGTCCAGTTCTGCCAAAAGTGCCTGGTGCAGATACTGAGATCAGAGTGAGTGAGGGGGGGGGCAAGGCGGGAAACGGTGGAAGAGCAGGGAGAGTGTTCAGCGTCCTGACGGCATGGTGGACGAAGCTGTCCTTCAGTCGGCTGGTTCTGGCCCGGAGGGTCCGCAGCCTCCTCCCTGATGGCAGCAGACTGAAGAGGCTGTGTGACGGGTGGGTGGGGTCTCTCACAATGCTGAGGGCTTTGCGAGTCAGACGGCTGCTGTAAATGTCCTGGAGTGAGGGGAGAGAGACACCAACGATCTTCTCAGCTGCTCTCACGACGCGTTGGAGAGACTTGCGGCAGGTTGCGGTGCAGCTCCGTACCACACGGTGATGCAGCTGGTCAGGATGCTCTCGATGGTGCCTCTGTAGAAGGTGTACCTGATGGGGGCCGGGGCTCTGGCTCTTCGCAGTTTGCGGAGGAAGTAGAGACGCTACTGTGCCTTCTTGGCGAGTGATGCAGTGTTAACAGTCCAGGAGAGGTCCTCTGAGATGTGGACACCCAGGAACTTGGTGCTGCTCACCCTCTCCACAGTGGCACCGTTGATGGTCAGAGGAGCATGCTGGGTGTGTTGTCTCCTGAAGTCAGCAACAATCTCCTTGGTTTTTTCCACATTCAGGGAGAGATTGTTGTCGCTGCACCACTCAGCCAGGCGGCTCACTTCGCTCCTGTAGTTTGTGGCCTTTATTGACAATTGGAAGACGTTTTGGGGAAAGCCTGGTCTGCTTAGAAGAGACGGCATTCATCCCACCCGGGATGGTGCAGCTCTTATCTCTAGAAATCTGGCTGATATTATTAGATCCTCCCCCTGACAATCCAGGGTCCAGGCCGGGGTGCAGAGCTGCAGTCTTACAAGCTTCTCTGCTGCTTCTCGAGGACTATCGTCTGCCAATAAAAAGGTAGAAGTAAATGATGTAATTGGAGATTCTAACGAGGTGCCAAGTAAAATAGATTTAGTATCGATTCCCCGTCCTCCAAATCTTCACCAAGCGCGACGTTATAGAGGCATTAACCAAAATAACCTCGTAAAAATAAAAACAAATACGCATTTAGTGCGAACTAAAGACCAAACAATTAGATGCGGATTACTAAATATACGATCTTTAAGCTCCAAGTCTCTATTAGTAAACAATCTAATTACTGAGACCCGGAGTGACATTTTCTGCCTAACAGAAACGTGGCTCCAAGAGGAAGAGTTTGTTAGTTTAAATGAATCGACGCCGTCCAGTTACTTTAATTATCATATTCCTCGAATCACAGGTCGAGGTGGAGGAGTAGCGGCGATCTACGACTCCAGTCTTACAATAAAATCCAAACCTAAATGCGATTATAATACATTTGAAAGCCTCACGCTTAAAAGCCTTAGCTTAAAACTGCCGAGCTGGAAATCAGAGAAGCCAGTCTTGTTGGTGGTAGTTTACCGGCCTCCTGCTGGAGCTTATCTGGAGTTTCTGTCTGAGTTCTCAGATTTCTTATCTAGTTTATTGATCAGTACAGATAAAGTCATCATAGTGGGCGACTTTAACATTCATATGGATGTTGACAACGACAGTCTTAAGTTGGCTTTTGATTCTCTTCTAGAATCGATGGGGATTTTACAAAAAGTTAACGAACCGACTCATTGTCTTAATCATACTCTTGATCTGGTCCTCGTCTACGGTGTAGAACTTGATAATCTGTTAGTGTCACATGTAAACTCCCTCCTATCCGACCACTATTTAATAACGTTTGAATTCAACATTGTCAACGTTACGCATAATAGGAGGAATTACTTTAGCAGGTGTCTATCCGATAAAGCTATCACTAAATTTAGGGAGGCCATTGCTCTTCATCTTCTTACAGTGGAACATAGTGAAGCAGTTGAGGGCTGTGACCTCGGTTCTACCTCTGCAGACGTTAATTTCCTTGTTGGTAACACTGCAGATGTGTTGCACACAGCTTTAGATGTAGTTGCTCCTTTGAGAAAGAGGGTCTCTAACCATAGGAGCTTAACTCCCTGGTTTAACTCACATTTTCGTATGTTAAAACAGAAAGTGCGTAAAATGGAAAGAAAGTGGTACTCTAGTAGGTCTGTAGATATTTATTATGCATGGAAAGATAGAAGCTAGAACAGCCTATTATTCAGTGTTAATAGAGGATAATAAAAATAAACCCACGTTTTCTGTTCAGCACTGTAGCCAGGCTGACAAAGAGCCACAACTCTGTTGAGCCGTGCATTATGAGCTTCTTTAGCAATAAAATTGCCAGAATTAGAGAGGAAATCGGCCAGGCCCTCCCGGCAGTGGCTGTGGGAATTTCTTCAACCTCGGCGACTCGCTTATGCTCCAACCTGACTCTAGACTGTTTTGTTCCTATTGATCTCTCTGAGCTGACCTCAGTCGTCAATGGATCTAAATCATCCACGTGTCTGTTAGACCCAATCCCTACTCGCCTACTCAAAAATGTTTTCTCTCTTATTGGACCGACAATACTGAAACAGATCAACTTGTCACTAGTCTTAGGATATGTGCCACAGGCTTTTAAAGTCGCAGTAATCAAACCATTACTTAAAAAACCCTCTCTTGACCCAGACATTTTAGCTAACTATAGACCAATTTCCAACCTTCCATTTATCTCTAAAATTCTGGAAAGGGTAGTTGCAAGCCAGCTGTGTGACCATTTGTATAGAAATGATCTATTTGAAATTTTTCAGTCAGGGTTCAGAATGCATCATAGCACAGAAACAGCACTGGTTCGAGTCTCGAATGACCTTCTTATGGCCTCAGATAATGGGTTAGTGTCCATACTGGTTCTGCTGGACCTCAGCGCTGCTTTTGATACTATAGATCACAGCATTTTACTGCAGAGGCTAGAGTATGTTGTTGGGATTAAAGGGACAGCTCTAGATTGGTTTAAATCATATCTGTCTGATAGATTCCAATTTGTTCATCTTCATGAGGTTTCTTCCGTACAGACGAGGGTCTGCTATGGTGTCACGCAGGGTTCAGTGCTAGGGCCAAGCTTGTTCAGTTTATACATGCAGCCCTTGGGAAGTATTATCCGGAACCACGGCATTAATTTTCATTGTTATGCTGATGATACGCAGCTGTATCTGTCTATGAAGCCAGATGAAACAGAACCATTAGACAAACTTCAGATGTGTATGAAGGACATCAAGGACTGGATGTCCAGAAATTATTTGCTACTAAATTCTGATAAAACAGAAGTTGTTGTTTGTGGTCCCAAACAGCTTAGGAAGGGATTAGATGGTCTTGCGATGGCCTCCAGTAAAACTGAGCGAAACCTTGGCGTTATATTCGATCAGGATTTGTCATTTAAACAGCATATTAATCAGGTTTGTAAAACTGCGTTTTTCCACCTTCGTAATATCGCAAAGATTAGGAGCATCCACTCGCAGAGTGATGCCGAAAAACGAATTCATGCGTTAGTATCTTCTAGACTAGATTACTGTAACGTGTTGTTGGCTGGATGTCCAAGTAATTCTCTGAACAGCCTCCAGCTGATCCAAAATGCAGCAGCGCGAGTGCTGACAGGAATCAACAAGAGAGACCACGTCTCCCCAGTTTTAGCTTCCCTCCATTGGCTCCCTGTAAAATTTAGAATCCAATTCAAAATTTTATTAGTGGCGTATAAAGTCCAAAATGGCCTAGCGCCGCGATATTTGCAAGACCTGATAGTACTGTACGTTCCTAATAGAGCTCTCTGTTCTCAGGGTGCAGGTTTACTCGTAGTTCCTAGAGTATCGAAATGTAGATTTGGAGGACGGGCTTTCTGTTATCAGGCACCATCACTATGGAACCAACTTCCAGTTTGGGTTAAGGAGGCTGATACCACCTCCACCTTTAAAACTAAAATTAAAACATTTCTGTTTAATAAAGCATATAGTTAATGTACATTTAGTACCTTAATGTGTCAGGCCCAGTAGTCAAAGCTGCAGCTACAGGACCAGATTAGAGCAGCTCATTTTAAACATAGCTTCGGTGTAGATATGCTGCTATAGGCCTATGCTGCAGGGGGGCACCAACATGATCCACTGAGTGGTGCCTTTCACCTTCTCTGTTTCTCTTTGCCTTCTCTATCTCTTCTTCACCTCAACCCTCATTTAGTAACAATATCCCATAAACTTAATTGTGGTCCATTGTTCTGGTAGTTTTTTGTGCTTGAGCCTCAGGAGCTGCTTGCTGACCTGCAGTTCCACCTCTGACCATCCCAGTGTCTGCCTTCACCTGTCTGTGTGGATGTCTGTTGGATACTTGCTGACATCCCGACCTGCAGTCCTCATCCCCTTGGATCACCGTCTATCCATATATCACCCATATTCACAGAAGTCTAATTGGACTACCAAGGACAGTTACTAATGTATCCTATCTTGTACCTTTGACGGTGTCTCTATGTCTCTATTCTTTCTTATTTCTTGCTCTACCCAGCTGGCCTTCGACAGGAGGGTCCCCCCTCATGAGCCAGGTCCTGCTCAAGGTTTCTTCCCTCTTAAAGGGGAGTTTTTCCATGCCACTGTTTGGCTTAAGGTTTTTCTTCCACTAGGGGAGTTTTTACTTGCCGCTGTTTATGTAATAATTGCTTGGGGGTCATGTTCTGGGTCTCTGGAAAGCGCCTAGAGACAACTTGTGTTGTAATAGACGCTATATAAATAAAATTGAATTGAATTGAATTGAATAGTTTGACTCATCATTGTTGATGAGACCCACCACAGTCGTGTCGTCCGCAAACTTTTTGAAGAGATTGGAGCTGTGCATCGGTGTGCAGCCGTGGGTCAGCAGGGTGAAGAGGAGGGGGCTCAGCACACATCCCTGGGGGGCCCCTGTGCTCAGTGTGAGGGTGCTGGATGTGTTGCTGCCGACCCATACTGCCTGTGGTCTCCCAGTCAGGAAGTCCAACAGTCCAGTTGGTCCAGCTGGTCCAGTTTGTGAATGAGCTGCTGGGGGATGATGGTGTTGAATGCTGAACTGAAGTCGATGAAGAGCATTCTCACATAAGCATTTCTAGTGTCCATATGTGTGAGGGCTGTGTGGAGGGCAGTGGAGATGGCGTCGTCAGTGGACCGGTTGGAGCGATATGCGAACTGGTAGGGGTCCAGAGAGGTGGAGAGAGCAGCCTTGATATGATGCATGACTAGCCGTTCAAAGCACTTCATGATGATGGGAGTCAGTGCAACTGGACGGTAGTCGTTGGAGCAGGAGGGAGATGACCGTTTTGGGACCGGATGGATGTTGGTGGCTTTGAAGCACGTGGGAACCACCGCCTGACTCAGTGACATGTTAAAGATGTCTGTGAAGACATCCGTGAGTTCTCCTGCACAGTCTCTCAGTACACGACCAGGTATGTTGTCAGGACCCGGAGCTTTGCGGGCGTTGATCCTGCTGAGGGATCTCCTCACAGTGTCCGGTGACAGCGTCAGCACCTGGTCGCCGGGAGGGGGTGGTGCTTTCTGTGCGGCGATGGTGTTGTGTGCCTCGAAGCGGGCGAAGAAGGTGTTCAGCTCATTCAGCAGGGATGTGCTGCTCTCACAGGTCTGCGGTGGGGGCTTGTATCCGTAATGGTCTGATTCCCTCGCCACAGGCTCCGTGTGTCCCTGCTGTTGCTGAAATGGCGGGCTATCCTCCTAGAGTACCGTCTCTTAGCCTCCCTGATGCCATGGGACAGGTTGGTCGTAGCTGTCTTTAGACCCACTTTGTCTCCAGCTCTGAAGGCAGCGTTCCGAGCCTTCAGGAGTCTGTGGACTTCCTTTGTCATCCACGGCTTCTGGTTGGCTCTGACTTTGATGGTTCTGGAGTCTGTTACATCATCGATGCACTTGGCGATGTAGGCGGTAACAGACTCTGTGTACTCCTGGAGGTCTGTGGTGTTGTTGGTGGTGGCAGCATCTCTGAACATGCTCCAGTCTGTGGTGTTGAAGCAGTCTCGAAGTGCCTCTGTGGACCCCTCTGGCCACACCCGGACCTGCTTCCAGACTGGTTTGACAACTTTAACCAGTGGCCTGTATGCTGGCATTAGCATGACAGTGATGTGGTCTGAGGCACCGAGGTGGGGGAGGGGGTGGGCTTTGTAGGCTGTCTTGTTGTTGGTGTAGATTTGGTCCAGAATGTTGTCTCCTCGCGTGGGGAACTGTCTGCTGCTCGCTGATCCTCTGGTACAGCTCGGTCAGCGCCTCTCTCCTGGTGTTGGTGGAGGGGCTGGGGGGGATGTAAACAGCAGTGAGTAGTATGACCGAGTATTCGCGCGGTAGATAGAAAGGATGACATTTAATAATCATAAACTCCGCCAGGGGTGAGCAGTGTTTGCAGACCACCACAGCATCTCTACACCAAGCATCACGGAGGAAAACACAAAGGCCGCCAACGCGGCCCTTACCTGCCTCGGTGTGTGCTCGGTCCGCCCGGTAGCAGGTCAGCTGGTCGAGCTGGATGGCATGGTCCGGTATGCTGTCGTTGAGCCATGTTTCCGTGAACACAAAAACACAGCTCTCTGTCACAGTCCTCTCGGCGGAGCAGAGTAATCGGATGTGGTCCAGTTTATTGTCCAGCGAACGAACGTTGGCCAACACGATGGAGGGAACCGTCGGTTTGTTCGGGTTCTCCGCCAGTCTCGTCCGGATACCGGCTCGCTTGTCCCTCTTCTGCTTCCATTATGCGCCGCTTGTGACGCTTCCATTGCGGCGGAGGTTGAGGCGCGGGGGTCGGCGGAAGTGGTGGTTCCCGGAGCAGACCGCGTTCCCGAAGTTGGCCGGCGAGTTGGCCAACTTAAGGAGTTTAGTCCTGGTTCAACCCTCACTAGAAACATTGTGGGTGAAGCCCTGATTTCTCTGCTTGAGCTGCCTGATCGTTTGAAAGTCACTTTCAATGGCATCTCTACAATCTTCCCACACCAGACTTTTTGCCTCAAGTGACAGTTGAGGTCGTATCTAGCTTGACCAGGAAGCTGCTGAAGAACACCTGGGAAGGTCCTGAAAAGCTTTAACAATTATTAAAAAAAAAAAAAAATTGGGGGTTGGAGACTCTACAACCAGGTTCAGTAGGATTTCCATCATATGAATCTACTTTTCCTTTTTCCTTGTTTTTGTTATTTTCAAGATGTTTCCATTGAAATCACTTTTTGGTTGTGATTGATTGTTGTTTTCCTGTTGCAGAACATGGAGGTTGTGCTCCAATAGCCCTGATAACATCTCGGATAAACAGACTGTTTTATTCAGCAGCTCTCAGCACTCTCTGAAGGGTTTTATGCTTCAAGACAGAGCAGCCCTTGTTCCAGATTTGTTCCAGAGCAGTTGGGGCGGCAGGTGAAGTGGGTCAAAGATGGGAGTAGTGCAGCAGTGATGTGTCCCTTCACCAGTCTCTCAAAGTACTTCATAGTAATGGTTGAGAGTGATACGAGGCGGTAGTCATTGAGGCAGGTGACAATGGGTGTTTTTGGTACCGGGATGATTGTTGCTGTCTTGTATCAGGAGGGAACAACTGTCTGTTTCAGTGATGTGTTGAAAATATCAGTGAAAACTTTTTGAAACTCTTTGAGTCTCATCAGGACTCTTTAAGTCTCATCAAGGCTCTTTGAGTCTCATCAAGGCTCTTTGAGTCTCATCAGGACTCCTTGAGTCTCATCAGGACTCTTTGAGTCTCATCAGGACTCTTTGCATCTCATCAGGACTCTTTGAGTCTCATCAGGACTCTTTAAGTCTCATCAAGGCTCTTTGAGTCTCATCAGGACTCTTTAAGTCTCATCAAGGCTCTTTGAGTCTCATCAAGGCTCTTTGAGTCTCATCAGGACTCCTTGAGTCTCATCAGGACTCTTTGAGTCGCATCAGGACTCTTTAAGTCTCATCAAGGCTCTTTGAGTCTCATCAAGACTCCTTGAGTCTCATCAGGACTCTTTGAGTCGTGTCAGGACTCTTTGAGTCACATCAGGACTCTTTAAGTCTCATCAGGACTCTTTGAGCATCACCATGACTCTTTGAGTCTCATCAGGACCTGGTGTAAGTCAGCTGGGTCCAGCCAAATAACCTGGTCATCCTGGTGGTGAGGGTCTCTGGTGGTGGGTGTGTTGGACTGTGTGTAGAACCGACCAAAGTAGCTGTTCAGTTTGTCGAGGAAGTCTGTTGTTGCACTGCAGGGGGGTTTGATGACTTGTTGCTGGGCAAAACACACACACACACACACACACACACACACACACACACACACACACACACACACACACACACACACACACACACACACACACACACACACACACACACACACACACAGTGTGCAGGAATCCTGCAGGTGTGGGATGTGGTGGAGGTTGTGAGGAGGGACAGGAACCACAGCTCAGAGGAAGAAGATGTTCCTCAGTTTCTTCTTGAAGATTCTTGTTGCTCTGAACTGTTTGCTGATGACGATGGTTGAATGAGTGAATGGATGGGTGAGTAGTGTCTGATAAATGCTGCTGGACAGTCATGTGGACATGAACATGACACAAACACATCATGGAGCTGAAACGTCAAACTGCTTCATGCTGGACTCAGCTGACACGTTCAGCAGCAGACAGGTTTTTGTATCAGTCTTTCTCACTGTGGGAGGATACTGGTACGACATCTTTGGATCTGGAAGTAAACTGTATGTCACAGGTAAGAACAAACGTTTATGTTCCTCCAGCTGTTTTATTGTAGAAGTTTAAATGTGTTTCCAGTCAGTTTGAGCTGCTTCAGTGTTTCCGTGTTAGTTTGTGGATGTTTAGTAGAGAATTGATGATGCAGCCGTCGTTCCAGAAGAAACACTCAGTCATTCCTGAAAACATGTAGAAATGTCACTGAACAACTAAACTGGTTCTTTATTTCTGCAAATGTCAGACATGTTCCAAATATTTACAGTTTGATCATCTCAGTAAATCTGAACATCTGCTGCTCGTTGAAAACAAGGTGACTTCTGATGTCAAAGGGAATGGAATGCAGCTTTGGGAATGGATTTAGGAAAAGAAACGGAAAGATTTGAGCTGAAATATGTTGAAGACAAGAATTCATGCATTTATTTTGATGATCCAAACTGCTGCATTTGTATCTTTCATGTCTGATAAAAATGTAAATAGTGAAGGATGAGACAAAATCCAGCTTGAAATGATCCAGATTCCATGAGTCCGTTTTCTTTAACGTGGTCTTAGTTGTTTTTACACAAACGATCCAGAAAACAACAAGTCAGCTCAGACAGCTCAGATACAACATCATTCAAATTCAAATGAAACTACATGGAGTGGAGAAAAGAGAGAAAAACAAGCAGATAAAGTCCTCAAACACAAACCTGTCGGACACTTTTACCAACTTTATTGGACAAAACTCCAAATGAATGTGAGGAAAAAGTGAATTTACAGTGGTTGCTGTTGAATTTCTTCATATATGTACCAGACTAAAAACTGCTGTCAGTTGGACGACGTGCACGCGCTCCTTTTCAGACCAGAACTGAGGCAGTTTTTATCAGCCGAGCCTCTTCTGTACTCCGATTACAATAGGAATGAAGTAGAAATACTCTAAATGTGCAGAAGAAATGTTTGACATCTTTTCACATGAAATGAAGCTGCTAGTTTTTGTCCGTTCAAAACAAAGACTTAGATAAGTTTCCAGCTCTGTCCTACAGACTTTTAATACTGCAATAATCCTTTGTCAGGACAAGTGAGTGAAAAAGCAGCTTCTTCTAAAATCTTTACAGCATCAAATGTGTTTGAAAAGTGTTTTTATTTAAGACGATTTCAGTTGTTGACATAATTATTCTTATTTTAGGTTCATGTAGGTTTGTGTAAATGTGTTTTTATATGTAAATATGTGTGTGTTTATATTTATGTGTTTGTCCTGATAATGTTATTAATATTAGTATATGAACCATGTAACGTTATCTAGTAAACATTATATTATATCATTTATGTGGATGAAAACTGTTCAGATGTCTGTAAATAAATCACATAAAACAGATATAAACATATACGTCTATTTATAGATTAGTACAGATGCTAAAATCAGAAAGTTGATGTTTTCATGAATTTCTACACTTGTTTGTCTTTACAAACAATAATTAACATTAATTAATAACATCACAATAACGACGGACGACCAACCTGCAACTAATCAGTTTAATCACCAACAAAACAGTTACAACCAGAAACTCCTTCTTTTTTATTTTAATATGTAAATTAGGGCTGTCAATCAATGAGGTTATTTAATGGAGATAAAAATATTTTTATAGTTTAATAGTTTAATTAAACATGTTTCCAACCTGCTTGAAAATCTCCTCTTTGGTTTGTCTGCTTTCATTTCACATCCGTCACAACTCGGAGGTTCATTGTTTTGAACCACATCAGCTGAATTTATATCCAGTAATAATGATTTTTCTGTCGTTGCTCAGCTGAAGGAGCTGGTATCTCGGCAACACGGCAGCGCGCCGTTCCAGGAAAAAGGAAATCTTCTTTACATTTGGATGTTTTTACGTCTGTTACAGCTGCAGCGCTTCTTGTTTCTGCAAACTACAGGTTGGGTCGAGGGTCATGTTTCCTGAAACGTTGTTAAAAAGATAAAAGTGGCCTTAAACAGCGTAAACTCTGACGCTCTTACAGATATATTATACACATATATTTATGTGTAAATGTTATTATCTGCATGAATATAAATGTCCACTTTATCTTATTTTTTTTTTTCATTTTATTGTTTCATCTCTTCTGAAGAAAGAAAGAAGCAGTTTGTAGTTTTGCTTCATTTCTGATCTTTGACATTGATCTAATAGTTTGGTAACGGAGGTTTTTACACACAGATGCAAAAGGTGACATTTCTTGACCACTGTCAGCGTCTAAGTTTCTCCAGCGTCTGTCATGATTTGAAGAAAACCTCCTTCATGTCCTGTTTTGGCTTCATTTTTTTCAGTTTGGTACAGCTTCAGTTTAGTTATTAAAATACATTTTCCTAGTGATTGGAGTAAATCAAATGAACACAAGTGTTTTAGGTCCAATAAAAGCTCTAATTGTGTTGTGTGTGATGTGTTGAAAACACGTGCAGGTGAGACACATGCTGACATGAGGTGATGAGTGTTTCTGTGCAGCTGAACTCAGTGATGTGGTGAACTTTGTGCTGTATTGATGAGTAGTTCAGTGATCAGAGTCCGTGTGTTTCCACATCAGACTGAATGCAGTGCAGAGCTGGAAGCTGCTGCTGACTGTGTGAATGTGTGTCTGTGTCAAACTTCAGATGAGCAGGTAGTGAAGCCCGTGGTGAGCGTGTACCCAGCAGCATCCACAGCCCACCAGGAGGGGAGCAGCTCCCTGCTGTGTGTGGCCTCAGCCATGTTTCCTCCTCTGGTCCGGTTCTCCTGGACAAGACAGAAGGAGGACGGCTTAGCGGAGGAGCAGCTCCCAGCTGAGGAGGAGCAGCTGGAGTTCAGAGAGTCGGGACGCAGCGCCGCCATCAGGGTGGTCCGTGGCGACCGTCTCCACACCTATAGATACAGCTGCTACGTCAGCCACGAGGGGGTCAAAGTGGAGGCCCAAACACAAACAGGTAATGAAGGTTTGGTGACTGTGTTCAGCAGTGATTCAGCTTCACGTGGAGACGCTGTCAAAGACAGCTGAGGAGCAGAGGACTGACATTTGTCCCTGCAGCTGCAAACATTTGACTCCTTTTCTGTTTCAGAGCTTCCAGCTGCAGGAGATTTCTTCCCGTCTCAGTGCAGGGTGAAGCTGCTCTGCCTGCTCTACACAGTGCTGATAGTCAAGAGTCTGGTGTACTGCTGTGGACTCTCTCTGCTGATGATCCTCAGAAAGCATCTGAACGCATGCTGACTGACTGTTTCTGTACAGATGTTCATGTTGACGTGTCCTACAAACTTCTTCAGCTCAGTTAGTAGCTGTGTTGGACAGATTTCAGCTTTGTTCTTCTTCTTCTTCTTTGCAATATTCTGGTACACAGTGTGGAAGATTCTTGACATTTATTCAATACTAGATTGTCAATAAAGCCACTTAGAACCTTGATGCCTGTTTGTTCTCTTCTTGTTTCCAGCTTGGTTTTGTTAACAGTCATTTGACTGTGCTTTCATGTTTGAGACTCATACGACCACAACAAGTGTCACATGATCCACACATGGAAACAGAGACGTGAACGTGCGCTGCTACGCTGACGACACTGTTGTCTCCACACATGAACAACCAGCAGAGCTGCTCTGAAGCTCCAGCTGCTACATACAAACATCCAGAGGTTGGATCAGTCAGGACTGAAGTGTGAATGTTGCTGAATGACTTGTGTGTTGATTAGGAGCATCAGTGTTGGTGGAGGTGTGAGTGGAAGAAGAGCTTTCAGGAAGCAGAGAAAAGACTTCCTGCAGAGAGGGAGGGGAGCTGATGATCTGAATCTGCTCTCTGGTCTTATTAGGACACATCAAAACTGCTGACAGCCAATCACAGGGGTTTTGCTGCAGCTGTGGGTCTTTCTGATCTGCAGCCTCCACACCGGTAGCTGTGGCTTTTTACTTTAACAACAAAATGACAGTTACGAGCATCGACTGCTGCAACGATGATTCCAGGAAGGATGTGTGTTCTTCATCTGTGAGAGACACAACTCAAATCCTCAACTCGGAGCTGCCAGATGAACTCTGAAGGAGCAAAAGGAGACACAAGAAACCTGCTGGTGAACATCTGGAGCTCTTCATGAATAATCAATAAGATCACAGAGAAAACATTCACCAAGTTGGATTGACAACACCATTCCAGATATAATCCAAGTCACTTTAGATGGAACGTTTCTCTGTTGTGACAAACACATGAACAGTTGAGTATTTGTGTAAAAGTGTTGAAGTTGATGTCATGAGAGAGTTTTCAGCTTCTACCAGAGACGATGCAGCTGACTGTAGTTCTGTTATCGTTCATCAGAGCAACACAAACCCCACTGAGACACAAACCACTGACACAAACAATCGCTCATGTTCACCACTCAGTTACACCTGTTCAATATCTCTGTTAAAAGCTTCCACTCATTCAATATCTCCAACAAATACATCCAGTCATGTACAACAGTTACTGCTCCTCTTTTAATCCTGCTTTCGTTTGGACTAAAAACACCATCACAACCATCTGATCATGGTTGCTTTTAGTTTTACAAAAATAAAACTTCAAATCAACAACATACAACTGTTTTATTGTTGGTTTCATCGGAATTCAGAGACAAACATTAATTCAATTCAATTTCAATTTTATTTATATAGCGTCTATTACAACACAAGTTGTCTCTAGGTGCTTTCCAGAGACCCAGAACATGACCCCCAAGCAATTATTACATAAACAACGGCAGGTAAAAACTTCCGTAGTGGAAGAAAAACCTTAAGTCAAAAAGTGGCAGGAAAAACTCCCCTTTAAGAGGGAAGAAACCTTGAGCAGGACCTGGATCATGAGGGGCGACCCTCCTGCTGAAGGCCAGCTGGGTAGAGCAGGAAGTAAAGAAAGAATAGAGATATAGAGACACAGTCAAAGGTACAAGACAGGATACATTAGTAACTATCATCAGTAGTACAATTAAACTTCTGTGTATATGAGTGATATATGGATAGATGGTGATACAAGGGGATGAGGACTGCAGGTCGGGATGTCAGCAAGTATCCAACAGACATCCACACAGACAGGCGAAGGCAGACACTGGGATGGTCAGAGGTGGAACTGCAGGTCAGCAAGCAGCTCCTGAGGCTCTGGTCCGCAGGACATGCACAGAAGAGGAAAAGAAGGGCCAGACAAGCACAACAAACTACAAGAACAATGGACCACAATTAAGTTTATGGGATACTGTTAATAACTGAGGATTTAGGTGAAGAAGAGACAGAGAAGGCAAAGAGAAACAGAGAAGGTGAAAGGCACCACTCAGTGGATCATGTTGGTGCCCCCCTGCAGCAGAGGCCTATAGCAGCATATCTACACCGAAGCTGTTTAAGATGAGCTGCTCTAATCTGGTCCTGCAGCTGCAGTTTTGACTACTGGCCCTGACACATTAAGGTACTAAATGTACACTAACTATATGCAAGACAGGATACATTAGTAACTATCATCAGTAGTCCAATTAGACTTCTGTGAATATGGGTGATATATGGATAGATGGTGATCCAAGGAGATGAGGACTGCAGGTCGGGATGTCAGCAAGTATCCAACAGACATCCATACAGACAGGTGAAGGCAGACACTGGGATGGTCAGAGGTGGAACTGCAGGTCAGCAATCAGTTCATACATAACTTTCAGCTGAGATCTGGACTTTTTTTTAAGAGATGGAACATCAGAAAAGCTGATGTCTCACACAGGTAGGTCGTGGAAAAGACAAGAAAAATACATCCCAACTCTGTCTAATCACCATGGAAACAATGTTTGTTGAAAATGAGACAAATGTGAAGACGTGAGTTCAAACTGTGACATTTTGTTGTGAGGTAAAAATGTATTTTTAAACACTTAAAATACGTCCAAAAACACAGAAAAACATGACATGTGCACTTTTACTTTTAATAAATGAAACTTAATGATGTTTAAAGAGTTTTACAACATGACACAAATAGAAACAGTTCAATGATCAAACGTTTTAATTTAAATGCTTTAATTTAAATTAAAACACCGAAGACACACTTGTGTGAGTGTTCACATGTTCAGATCAACCTCCACCTGTGAACCTGCGTTGTCAAACATGAACTCATAAAAACACCTGAGAGGAACGATTGTTAAACCAGTATTTGGAGGACTGTTTGTTCATAGACCTGGCAGCAGTCAGACCTGATGTAATAAAAGAATCAGACTTCTGTCATTAACCAAACCAGAGGATTTCTGTCTTGTAATTTTTCTTGGTTTTTTTCATTTCTTGGCAAAAAGGCTACTGTAAATTGATGTAAAGAGTAACATTCCTAATAACTGGGTCCTGACGCTTTTATTTGTCATCTTTTTGTTGATGTGCCAGACTTTTACTTACCCTGATCTTCTCTGTTATGTTGACGGTTGTTATTGAGACGCCACAATTGTGAGCTACTGTGGAGAAAAATAGGCAAGGCAAGGACATTTGTGAGAAACGACCAGATAAAATGAGAATGTGAAACAATAAAAGAAACATTAAATGTGAACAATGAGTTTATCGTCATTTTTCATTGAAGTTTCACACAAACTACTTTTCAAATTATTTAAAAAAATGCATAGAAACACATTTTTTCCTTCTCATAGTCTATTCCTAAATTCCTGAATTCAGTAATATTCATCTCTGGTGGGCCGGATGTGGCCCGTGGGCTGTGTTCACCGCTCTTATCCGTGCACATGTGCAGACATGAATTCATGAAGCTGTTGAATGTCCACTAGCCTGCATGCACGTGCACACTCAGTTATAAGCTTATCAATGCAGAACTGAGACAGAGTCTGGATTCATACTCAGAGAAAAGCAACAACAAACAAGTTGTCCTGAATCCTCCATCATTTGTTCTCCTTAACTTCTACCACTAGATGGCAGCCTTGTTTTAGTAATAGTGTTCCCATTTAGTCAGGCAGTAAGCAGGACAGCTAAGGAGTCCTTAACACGTCCTCTGTAGATTGTGTCTTTCATTTCTGTCCAACTTTCAAGCAGGAACCAGTTAATGAGTCCATGATTAATATAAGTTGATGTAAATGTCAGTTGATCTGCTGTTTTATGTGCAGCTGACTTCAAAGTGCACGTAACAACCTTTGAGCAGTTTAAGTTTTATAATTTCTGTGTTTGTCAGTATGAAGTTAAGTCTAATGTTTGTGTTTTAATACCAGAAATGTTGGAAGTCCTTTACAGTTGATGTGTGTCGGCTACATAATGTCTATACGTTTATGGTTGTTTGGCTGATATTTATGCTGATATTAAACTTAAACTCCCTGGATGATGTTGTTCAAAATATTTGTTTATATTTGTGTCAGAAGATGCTGATGCTGGTTTACTTTGTCCTACTAGACACCGTTGCTGTCTTCCCTGTGTTTTGGCTGCATACCAGTCCGGCTTGCTGACCATGATAAAGTCCAGCGGTAAACTGCACTCCCAGCTCCCGTGTCCCTTTCTGATCGGAGGTCCATTGTAGATGAGGAAGTTGGCCTGAGTCTTCACCATCTCAGTTGTTGTTCCAACCACATCTGAAAGTTTTCCAAAACAAGTGGAACTTTATTTCATCGAGGTGGATGTTTGTAGAGATGCCAAACCTCAACATGAAGATGATGGACAGGCTGAAAAAGAAGCTGAAGAAGAAGCAGCTGAATATGGACGTGTGACGTTGACGTCAAGCTGTTGGACAGCGATGTTCTCTGACAATCTGGGGAGTAATCGGCTGTTTGGTGTTTGTGGATGAGAGGAACTTTGGGAAGCAGGAATAAACAAGTTGTAACATTTGTCCAGAAAACACACTTTCTGAATAACTACATCATTATAATGTTTAAAAAGATTAAATTATTGCTCTTTTTAAAACAAATATTCACTGTAATTTTGTCAGTTGTAGTTGTTTTACGTTTTGAGAAACGTTTATTGCTTGAATCTGTCTCATGATGCAGCACCGGTTCCTGTGCCGGAGCTCAGTCCCGGACAGTCCCGGTCCAGTTCAACCCCTGCTGACCACAACGGGATGAATGAAATCCAGATGGGAGCAGTGGAGACAGTCTGGAAATCAGGATTCAGCAGCAGGTTGTTTACAGATGGTTTACTAATCAAGAAAGATGAAAACATGTTTATAAGTGATGAACTGGTCACTTGAGGAAGTTTAACACCTTTAATTTACATTTACATACATGTTTGTGATGTTTATTATGAATTATTCAAATGATTATGAGTTTATTTTTCTGTGATTCATCAAAGATTTTCCAATTATGCTATGAACTCATTAATATTAATTGTTTAATTTTTAACTAATGTTTTATAATTGATTGACAGATTCATGTTATTTAGTGTCTCAAATTTTTTACAAACAATAAATTAGTTGACATGTGTTAACATAACATTTCATAAGCATTTACAAACATATATCAGTAGTTTGTTTCCCTAACCGGGCTGATAATGAGATACTGATGTGCTCCTGATTAGGATCTTGATTTGAGAACAACACAGTCTTCTGGTCAGAGTTCCTGACTAGTTCCATGTTTCCTGGTGTGACTGACTCTTTCCCAGCTGCACATGTCCGGTCTGTCCACTGCATTAACGGTCACACAGCAGCTGTCGTAGCAGACAGTCCTGGAGGACGTCAGGACACTCTCCACCTCACCGCTGAAAAGAAGTCAGCACAGCAGCGCTGAGGCCGGCCTGTTTCAGCCTCCTCATAAATACAGGCGCTGGTGAGTCCTAATAACCATGCTGGCTGTGGTCATGGTCCACGTGACCTCACCAACTCCACAGCTGCTCCTCTAATGAAGAGGGGAAGAGGACTGTGAGCTCCCCTCCTGAAGTCCACCACGTCTCTTTACCACATCCATGTCCAGGTTGGTCGTATCAGGTCAGTTAGAGTCCTTCCACCTCCCTCCTACTATTCTAACATCCTAACATTCCCTCAGTCCTTCTACATGGACTCGTCGTTGTTGGAGATCAGAGCAACAACAGCTGTGTCTTCAATAAACTTCAATACCGTCGTCTGGACACCTTGCAGATCCATCATACGTGAGCAGTGAGTTCAGGAGGAGGATCAGGACCAGCCCTTGTGGAGGGTCGGTGTTTGTATGATGGTGGCTGATGTTTGATTTAATCATTGATTGTTTTTGTATCAAAGCTCCAAAATATGTTTGTAGATTTCAGTCTTTCTGCATCACGTGACCCAGATTTGTTTCATCTGCTGTCAGATTCACATGAAGACCATGAAACCTCACAGCAGCTTCAGCTGAGCTGTCAATCAGCAGCAGCAGTCTCATCTGTGGGCCGCAGGGGCTGATGGGAGCTCTGGGGAGCTGTTAGGAAGCACGTTGCCCTCGTCTGAGCTCACAGCTCGTCCTTGTTGGGCCTCAGCTGCATCAGAGCGCCACTTCTCCCCAGGTTCACCAGAGGAAACATCACTGCACAAAATGCTTTTCCTCCCAGCTGCTGCTCTGTGCTGTCTGTGTTCAGGTGAGTGTTTCCAGCCAATCAGGAGCCAACAAACTCCACCTGGAACAAACACTGTCACACTGACCTTCACCTGTCTGTCTGTGTCTCTGCAGGGCTGGTCGCCATGGCAGCAGAGCTGCTCCAGGAGGATTTAACACTGACCAGGAGAGTTGGTGACAGTGTCTCCTTCAGCTGTGGACAAACTGACCAGTGTTCTGGCAGCTATGTGTACTGGTACCAGAAGAAAGAATCAGAAACATTCAGAGGGATTCTTCGTCTTGATAGAGATGATGGTTCCATATATTCAAGTTACGGTCATCCTCAGGTAGCAGATTTCTCAGCAGTGAAAACACAGAACGGCTGTGAGTTGAAGATAGAGAAAGTTAAAGAGGATCATTCAGCCACCTACTACTGCTCCTGTGTGAAGTCTGGTTCCCACAGTGAGAAATAATCCCTGCAGCCTGAACAAAAACCTCCAGATGAACAGATGTCAAACAGAGTTTGTGACAGGAAGAGAGCAGTAAACCACAGCCCAGGTTCAGGTTTCACCTCAAAGTCTTCAACAAACGGAGCTGAAGGAGTTTCTGCTTCACTGCTGTCACAATTTATTCTGCTTCACTTTGACTAGTTGAAACTCAGATTTCTTCACTATTTAACAAAGACATTAATAATAAGACAAAGACAAATGTAAAAACATAATTTTAATAAATTTAAATTCACTAGAAAGATACAAAACAGACATATAAAAGATAAAAGTCAGGATTAAATGGAAAATGCAAATAAAAACTAAATTCAGTGTTTCTTACATTGATAATGAGATAAAACAAAGAGTGTGTTAAAGTTTAACTATCATTCCCTCCTGCTTTAACACATCTTTGTTTATTTCACATCATCCAAGACCACTTCAGGTGGTCGTCAGTCCTTTTTCATGAGCACAAAGACATTTACGCTCAGAGGGGTTTCTATAAGGTAAAAAGAAGAGATAATAATATCATCATTATCAGAGTCATTTTCATCATCATTATCAGAGTCATTTTCATCATCATCATTTTCATCATCATTATCAGAGTCAAGACCCAAAATCAGAGACATTTGTGCCACACGGTCTTCCACGGGTGAGATGGCTGTGGTCATCAATCGGTTCAGCAGTGCACGCAGACATCGGGATGCAACAACAACCACACAATGTCAGAAATGCTGAAAATACAGAGATGGATACTAGTACAGAAGATACTAAGGTTCGGTACTCGCCACATGCACCCAGCCAGGAGTCCCACATGGAGGTGTCAACACCAGAATGCTCCTTCAGCACTTTCACCATTCAGGGTCTGCAGCCCTCGTATGGCCTTGGTAAGACTACCATCTGCAGCGGTGTTATCAAGAAGTGCAACACTGTTTTCCAAACATGGCACACACACACACACACACACACACACACACACACACACACCTCCCTCCTCCAGGACAATCCTGTACTGGAAAGTCATAAGAGACGTGGCAGACAGCTGTCCAAATACAGCCTCGAACCCGTTCTGTGTCCAGCTTCCTAATTTCTGAACATTGTAGTGGATGTTGTTCATTTTTTTTTAACGTGCACCAAACAGAGGACTCAAATCCTGCTGCTATCTGGTCTTACAAATTTATACTCATCTGACACCTCGTGGTAATCTGATGACATCAATGTATGTGGGATCGTTGTCAGAGGCCCAAGTGGAGCTGCTGGAACTCTTGGTTCTCCGAAGGCTTCTTGATGTTACGGCAGACAGTCGTCAGTTCTTCAGCTGAGATATCAGGATTCACTGAAACAGGAAGCAACAGGGTGGCTAAAACAACAAAAACTCAGGATGAGGAATAAAGTCAATATCCAGCATCCTGCAGCATTTCTTACCCGTTTTGGTCATTTTGATTGAATTATTATTTCCTTTACTTGGTCAGGTGTCTTAAAATGCTTCACTGACTTTCGAGTCTATTCAGACTCTACATGTCTGAATCCACCTATTATCAGACTTTGGCTCACGTTTCCTATCGGAGTTTTCAATCCAAATGACCTCTGACCCCTTCCCTCCTGTTGAGACATGAGTGACATCATGGCTCACACAGCAGCCCATTGGTACAGATCTTCTTTTTTTCTTCTTCTTTCTTTTTCCATCCGGAAATCTGATCTTTATGAATGGGGACAGAGAAAAAGGTGTTGCTGATGTCCAACACCGTGAAGACAGATGAAGCGTTGAAACGTTGTTTTGTTCTGTCACAGAGTTCCTTTACTCTAAAAAACTACATTTTGTTAACTTCTCTTTAAATCGAGCACCTGTACCTTTTCTCTTTATCCATCCATTCCCTATATCCACTAAATCCGTGCCCCTTTGTGGGGGGGTCCCTGATGGTGGGGCGTGGCTGGCGGCCTGGCTCCTGTGACTGTGTGGGGCTCGCAAGCGATGCGCCCCTGGTCCTGGTTGCCCGCCTCCCCACCACCCTCTCTCATATTTATATATTAAAAAAAAAAAAAAGGATTTGTATGTATGTACGTATGTGTATGTGCAGGTATGTATATATGTATATACACGTTTAAAAAAAATAAATAAATAAATAAATTATTAAAGTAATTATTTTATTAAAAAAAAAAAAAAAATAGAGACAAACATGACAAGAAGAGCTGGGGCCTGCAGGGGACATCCACCCTGCAAATGCCAGTTTCTTATTGTTTTTAATGCACCATGACCATATATAGATTATTATATATATACACAATAGAGAGCACTGGTATGTGTAGGGAGTGCTCACCATACATGTACCAGCTGCTCTTTTTAATGCACCCAAATACATTAACAAAGGAACGGAGGGAGGGAAAAAAAGTGTGTGTATATATATATGTATATAGATATATGTAACAAAAAACAAAAAAAATAAATAAATAAATAAAAAATAAAAAAATATATAAAAAATTGAGAGATCAAGGGGCCAGATGGGGAGAGGGGGTAACATGAGGGACTACCAGGGGAGCATGTGCTGGACGGCCCCTGCAGATCACTGGGTGCCTGGGGATCCGGCCCGCGCTCCTACTGTCTGGGTCTTGTCCTGCGGGGGAGGTGCCTGGGTCTCGGGGGGGCCGGGGCTACTCCTTGGCTGCGATGCCTGGTACCGGGGCCGACTACTGGGAGGGGCCCCCTGGTTGGAAGTAGTGTGGTGGCAGACCGCCGTCTGGGTGTGCCAGGATGTGTTGGCGGGCTCCTTTTCCCTGGCCTGGCGTGGCCTCTGGGTGTCGGCTGTGCCCGGAGGGGGAGGTGGGGCCGGTGGCCGCCTTCTCCCCTGACCTGCTCTGCTGGTTGGGTCGGCTGCGGCCGCTTCCGGGCGGGGCATGGGTTGGCCTAGGGGCGGGAGAGCATGGGGACGACGACCGGTGACGATGGCAACCAACAAGGGATTCTATAAGAATAACTACTTTAGTAAAGTTAAAAATAACTATTCAAAGGAAGGAGATATGTAAATGATTTGTTGTTATCATTGTTATTATTGTGATTATTGTTATCATATTTTTGTATATGTATGTATTTATGTGCACAAATAAGAATGAGTATGTAGGTATTACCATATATATATGTGGGTTTCTATTTTGTTGGTGTGCGTGTACACATGTGTGTGTGTGTGTGTGTGTGTGTGTGTGTGTGTGTGTGTGTGTGTGAGTGTGCGTGCGTGCGTGTGTGTGTGTGTGTGTGTGCGTGTGTGTGTGTGTGTGTGTGTGTGCGCGTGTGTGTGTGTGTGTGTGCGTGTGTGCGCGTGTGTGTGTATGTGGGGGTGCGTGTAAACGTGTGTGTGTGTGTGTGGGGGGGGGGTGAGTGCACACGTGTGTGTGTGGGTGTGGGGTGCGTTTACACGTGTGTGTGTGTGTGTGTGTGTGTGTGTGCGTGTGGGTGTGCATGTACACGTGTGTGTGTGTGCGTGTGGGTGTGCGTGTGCATGTACACGTGTGTGTGTGTGTGTGTGTGTGAGTTTACACGTGTGTGTGTGGGTGTGTGTGTCTGTGCACATGTGTGTGTGTGTGTGTGTGTGTGTGTACACGTGTGTGCGTGTGTGTGTGCATGTGTGTGTGTACACATGTGTGTGTGTGTGTGTGCGTGTGTGTGTGCATGTGTGTGTGTGTGTACACGTGTGTGTGTGTGAGGGTGTGTGTGTCTGTGCACACGTGTGTGCGTGTGTGTCTGTGCAAAGTTGACACATTGGTTGATTTTGAGACCATGTCTCAAAAAGCGGGATGATTAAAGCCATTTCAAAGCATTGGTTCACTAAGGCATTTACTGTTTATGCACAAACATTTTGTCAAGCATGCATGGTTTGTGCCTCCCACAATCCAGACAGACAGGCAGCGAACGCACAACACGCCGCCCATCCACCTCCAACTGGTCCATTTGAACATGTAATGATGGATTTTATCTCTCTCCTTCAGAAGGTAAAAAATATTGTCTAGTCATGGTAGACATGTGGTCTAAATGGGTCGAGGCTTTCCTGGATTCGAAGGCAGATGCTTCAGCCGTGGCACGAGCTCTGCTAAGTGAAATCATTCCTAGATGGGGCATACCACGACGTCTTTCTAGTAATAATGGTGCTAATTTTTATAATGAAGCTGTGTTACAAATCTCCCTCCATTTAGGCATTGACGTGAGAAAACACTGCGCTTCCCATCTGGCCAGTGGTGGAGCTGTGGAGCGGGAAAATGGAACTTTAAAGAACAAACTAACCAAGTGCTGTGCAGAAACTGGCCTTTCTTGGCCTAAAGCTCTTCCTCTTGGGTTAATACACATGAACATGCACAAAAGAGGAAGGACAGGTTTAAGTCCGTTTGAAATTCTGTTTGCAGCCCCCCCTAACACCGGACTGGGCCCCCCAAGGGCTCCACCTCCAGAAACAGCTTTGTGTGAAAGTAATGTTCTAACCTATTGTTTCAGTCTCACCAAGACCCTTTCAGGCATCTGCTCCCGAGTGAATGCTGCCCTACTCCCCCCCCCCCTCAGCCAGCCAACCGATGGTCAACTCCACTCCCTGAGTCCTGGTGACTTCGTCTTGGTCAAAAGCTTCAACAGACGCAGGTGGAACCACCAGCGCTGGGTTGACCCGTTCCAAATTCTCCTGACTACACACACCGCCGTGAAGGTAGCCGAGAGAGCAACTTGGGTCCACGCCAGCCACTGCAGGAAGGTTCCACATCCCAAGGAAACATCTTTTCCTGACCAGCGGACTGACCTGTCCGACTGCACCAATCACGTCCTGCTGCTTCAAAGAGCATACCGCTCCAGCATCAGTGAAGAGCAACATCAGCGCCTCACCGCTACAGAGAACACACCGCTCCATCTGTAACACTCTCAGTGGATGACCTGTATTATCCCTGTTATGAATCTTCTTGTGACTCTGACTGTGATACGATAGTTTAAGCTGTTTTTTGCTCTACGAGCAACTTTGGTATGATGAATGATCTTGAAATTGAGCACCTGTTTCTTTTCTCTTTATCCATCTATTCCCTATACCCGCTAAATCCATCTCCGGGTCACAGAGGGCTGTAGGTGAAAGGCAGGGGTACACCCTGGACAGGTCGCCACTCCATCACAGGGTCACATAGAGGACAGACAAACATGCACGCTCACATTCACAGCAATATAGAAGTATCAATTAACCTGCATGTTTTTGGACTGTGGGAAGAAGCCGGAGTACCCGAAGGCAACCCACGCAAGCACGGGAGAACATGCAAACTCCACACAGCAAGACCCAACGGGCCGGGACTCAAACCAGGAACCTTCTTGTTGTGAGGCAACAGTGCTAACCACTAAACCACTGTGCTGCACCTTTCGTCTCAATTAACTTAATTTAAATTTCCACCAGTCACTGGTACTTGTTCCGCCTCCTGTCCTCTCAGCATGGCCTCCTCTCCCACCGTTTCTCCTTCTTACTGCTCAGTGTGTGAAATGTTCAGTTATTCCTCTGCCTCCTTTAGTGAAGACGGTAAGTGTATAAAATGTAGTTTGTTCGTAGCTTTGGAGGCGAGGCTCAGTGAGTTAGAGATCCGGTTTCGCCAACGAGACCATAGTCTGGTAGACTTGGTAGCTCGTCAGGCTGAAGAAGCGGCGGACTGGCCAGGAGCAGCTGCTGGTAGCCGCCCCATGCAGCCCCCAAGCAGTCGGGCAATCAGGGCGGCTGGGTGACGGTTCAGAGGAAGCGTAATCCCAAAAGGCGCACGGAAAACCACCATTCGCTTCATGTCTCTAACCGATTTGCCCCACTCAGTGACACACCCAGGGGCCAGGGTGGGCGAAAGCGAAGCAAATTTAAGCAATTGTAAATTCAGTAAAGTTATCATCCATGTCGGTGCTAATGACACCTGGCTACGCCAGTCGGAGGTCACTAAAGTTAATATTGTGTCGGTGTGTAACTACGCCAAAACCATGTTGGACTCCGTAGTTTTCTTTGGTCCCCTCCCCAATCTGACCGGTGATGACATGTTTACCCACATGTTGTTGATCCATCACTGGTTGTCTCAGTTATAGCGGATTACTAAATATCCGATCTTTAAGCTCCAAGTCTCTATTAGTAAACGATCTAATTACTGAGACATTTTCTGCTTAACAGAAATGTGGCTACAAGAGGAAGAGTTTGTTAGTTTAAATGAATCAACGCTGCCCGGTTACTTTAATTATCATATTCCCCGAATCACAGGTCGAGGCGAAAGAGTAGCGGCGATCTATGACTCCAGTCTTCAAATAAAATTCAAACGTAAATGTGATTATAATACGTTTGAAAGCCTCACGTTTAGTTTAAAAACTGCCAAGCTGGAAATCAGAGAAACCAGTTTTGTTGGTGGTAGTTTACCGGCCTCCTGCTGGTGCTTATCTGGAGTTTCGGTCTGAGTTCTCAGATTTC
>CM026207.1:26864299-26899039 GCA_014839995.1 Xenentodon cancila
TTATCTAGTTTATTGACAACATTAGTCTTAAGTTGGGTTTTGATTCTCTTCTAGAATCGATGGGGATTTTACGAAAAGTTAACGAACCGATGCATTGTCTTAATCATACTCTTGATCTGGTCCTCGTCTACGTTGTAGAACCTGATAATCTGTTAGTGTCGCATGTAAACTCCCTCCTATCCGACCACTATTTAATAACGTTTGAATTCAACATTGTCAACGTTACGCAAAAAAGGAGGAATTACTTTAGCAGATGTCTATCCGATAAAGCTATTATTAAATTTAGGGAGGCCATTGCTCTTCATCTTCTTACAGTGGAACATAGTGAAGCAGTTGAGGGCTGTGACCTCGGTTCTACCTCTGCAGACGTTGATTTCCTTGTCGGTAGCACTGCAGATGTGTTGCACTCAGCTGTAGATGTAGTTGCTCCTTTGAGAAAGAGGGTCTCTAACCGTAGGAGCTTAACTCCCTGGTTTAACTCACATTTTCGTATGTTAAAACAGAAAGTGCGTAAAATGGAAAGAAAGTGGTACTCTAGTTGGTCTGTAGATATTTATTATGCATGGAAAGATAGTCTAATAGTGTATAAAAAAGCGCTTCGCAAAGCTAGAACAGCTAATTATTCAGTGTTAATAGAGGATAATAAAAATAACCCACGTTTTCTGTTCAGCACTGTAGCCAGGCTGACAAAGAGCCACAACTCTGTTGAGCCGTGCATCCCTGCAGCTCTCAGTAGTGAAGACTTTATGAGCTTCTTTAGCAATAAAATTGTCAGAATTAGAGAGGAAATCGGCCACGCACACCCGGCAGTGGCTGTGGGCATTTCTTCAGCTTCGGCGACTCCCTTCTGCTCTGACCTGACTCTAGACTGTTTTGTTCCTGTAGACCTCCCTGATTAGACCTCAGTCGTCAATAGATCTAAATCATCAACGTGTCTGTTAAACCCTGTCCCGTCCCTCGACTGCTTAAAAGTGTTTTCTCTCTCATTGGTATGACAATACTGGACCAGATCAACTTGTCCCTAATCTTGGGATATGTCCCACAGGCTTTTAAAGTCGCAGTAATCAAACCATTACTTAAAAAACACTCTCTTGACCCAGACATTTTAGCTAATCATAGACTGATTTCCAACCTTCCATTTATCTCTAAAATTCTTGAAAAGGTAGTTGCAAGCCAGCTGTGTGACCATTTGTATAGAAATAATGCATTTTAAGTTTTTCAGTCAGGGTTTAGAATGCATCATAGCACAGAAACAGCACTGGTTTGAGTCTTAAATGACCTTCTTATGGCCTCACATAATGGATTAGTGTCCATACTGGTTCTGCTGGAGCTCAGATGATGGATTAGTGTCCATACTGGTTCTGCTGGACCTCAGTGCTGCTTTTGATTCTATAGATCACAACATTTTATTGCAGAGACTAGAGTATGTTATGGAATAAAAAGGACAGCTCTACGTTGGTTAAATCATATCTGTCTGATAGATTCCAGTTGTTGTCATGAGGTTTCTTCAGTACAGACAAGGGTCTGTTATGGTGTCCCGCAGGGTTCAGTGCTAGGGCCAATTTTGTTCAGTTTATACATGCAGCCCTTGGTAAGTATTATCCGGAACCACAGCATTAATTTTCATTGTTATGCTGATGATACGCAGCTGTCTATGAAGCCAGATGAAACAGAACCATTACAAAAACTTCAGATGTGTCTTAAGGACATCAAGGACTGGATGTCCACAAATATATTGCTACTAAATTCTGATACAACAGAGGTTGTTGTTTGTGGTCCCAAACAGCTTAGAAAGGGATTAGATGGTCTTGCGATGGCCTCCAGTAAAACTGCGCGAAACTTTGGCGTTATATTTGATCAGGATTTGTCATTTAAACAGCATTTTTCCACCTCCGTAATATCGCAAAGATTACTCTCCCAGAGTAATGCTGAAAAACTAATTCATGCGTTCAAGTCTTCTAGACTAGATTACTGTAATGTGTTGTTGGCTGGATGTAGTAAAGTAGAAGTAATTGTAGAAGTAATTCTCTGAACAGCCTCAGGCTGATCCAAAATGCAGCAGCGCGAGTACTGACAGGAATCAACAAGAGAGACCACGTCTCTCCAGTTTTAGCTTCCCTCCATTGGTTCCCCAGAAAATTTAGATATTTTTGGATATTTGTTGGATATTTGCTGACAACCCGACCTGCAGTCCTCATCCCTATGGATCACCAACTATCCATATATCACCCATATATACATAGAAGTCTTAGTTCTGCTGCTGATGGATAATTATATTATTGTTTTCTGTCTTGTACCTTTGACGGTGTGTCTATGTCTCTATTCTGTCTTTACTTCCTGCTCTACCCGGCTGGTCTTCAGCAGGAGGGTCCCCCGTTATGAGTCAGGTAGTGCTCAAGATTTCTTCCCTCTTAAAGAGGCTTGCCACTGTTTGGCTTAAGGTTTTTCTCCCACTAGGGGAGTTTTTTACCTGTAGTTGTTTGTGTAGTAATTGCTCGGGGGTCATATTCTCAACAGAAAAGAAAAATAATCATAATACATTGTAAAAAAAAACAAAAAACAAATAAGTAATTACAAAACTAATCAGTAATAAATAACAGTAAAATGTGTTTAAAAAACAGGGACAAACATAAAATCTAAAATAAAAAAAATCTGATCCAGAGCCATGGATAGTGACATCTGCAGTGAGGATGAGCGGGCAGAGAGGGGATCCAGCGCTGTGCCTCCTGGTCTGAGTGCCACCGTGAACACCAGAGTGGCTCTGCACCTCTTAACGTAACAAGTGTATGTATTGTTGTGGTGGTGGTGTTGGAGGTTGTCTGAGGCCACAAGGTGGTGGAGGAGATGAGTAAGGAGGCTGGGATTCACTTGCAGTGGTCAGCTGAGGAAAATCACACAGATTGAGATGTTGCTTGTTATCCAGCTGACGTCTGAGGGGACCTCCACTCTTGCTGCCACAGGTACCAACCATAGTCCAAACACTGGTGAGATGGAATAGAGCTTACCAGCACCGTTGGTCTACCTCCAAGACGAGTCCAGGCGTCATCACAAGTCGATGTTTAGTAGAGAATTGATGATGCGACCGTCGACCCCAAAAGAGATGCTGTCCCAGTGTGGACTCTGCTCAGATGAAACCACTGTCCCGGGCAAGTAAAGACCTGATGAGTGGAGATGTTGGACAGTTGAGTACCAAGTCGTCTGACCTCGCAGTACCAAAAACAATGGTGTCCATCATCTTCTCGGCTTCATGGATCTGTTAGAGCTTGTAAACTCTGTCGTCCAGTTACACAACTTTGACAGTCAAAGCAGAACAGTTGGAGCATCTGGGATGAGAGGTGAATGATGCCATTTATGATTAAGCCGTTAAAACTACAGAGAAAAAAGGTTTCATGAGACAATGTCGAGTTATTGTTGTGTCTCAAAGTGCTGGTTTAGCCAGCTCTCCTGCTAACTAGCTACATCTCTTGTGGTCACAGAGAAATCTGAGGCCAAATCATCTTTAATTTTCAGACCATCAGGTATTGGATTGATGCTGCACCTATAAAAGTAATAAAGTTGTCTGAAAGTTGTTAAAAGTGGTTGAAAGTAGAGTTCAAAAGGACAGGACCTTCTGACAGCATTTGGACAGTGGTATGACAGCCTTGATCAACTGGAATGACCTCTCCATGACCCTGCATAGACCTTACCAGGAGGGCTGAGGACTGTTATTACCATGTGTGTTGGAACGCACCTGCCGGTTCCCCTTCTTATAAAGGAAACCACTTTCCGTCCACGTGGTGTTGCAGACACCACTCAGTCAAGACACCCCTACAACAACCAGAGTCTGAAGGAACTCAGGGTTGGCCTCCTCACTGCTCCTCACTCCTCACTCATGGTTGAGTCCACAAACTCGGGTTCCTCTTTGAAAGAAGTGTTGGTGGGACTAAGAAAATCCTTGAAGCATTCCTTCCACCACCTAACCACATTCCCAGTTGAGGTCACAGCTAGCTAGCTGATGTCTTCCAGAGCTGCAGTCTACCTAATGTGGATGTGAAGACAGAGACAACTGTCATATATCCATCCATAATGTCATTTAATAAGTCCGAGCTGTAAATTCACACAACAATAAAAAAAGAAACCCCTAAATCAGACTTGATTCTGTTCATGTATCATAGAACACCACCATCACTACTCCTCCATCACACCTGATCACACCATCACCTTGTAGACATGAATAAGGAGTTTAGTCCTGATTCAACCCTCACTAGAAACATTGTGGGTGAAGCCCAGATTTCTCTGCTTGAGCTGGCTGACGGTTTGCAAGTCACTTTCAATGGCATCTCTACAATCTTCCCACACCCGACTTTTTGCCTCGAGTGACAGTTGAGGTCGTATCTACCTTGACTAGGACGCCGCTGAAGAGCACCTGGGAAGGTCCCGAAAAGCTTTAACAATTGGGGAGTTGGAGACTCTACAACGAGGTTCAGTAGGATTTCCATCCTATGAATCTACTTTTCCTTTTTCTTTGTTTTTGTTATTTTCAAGATGTTTCCATTGAAATCACTTTTTGGTTGTGAGGGATTTTTGTTTTCCTGTTGCAGAATATGGAGGTTGTGCTCCAATAGCTCTGATAACATCTCGGATAAACAGACTCTTATGGGATGTGTGGGGTCAGCAGTAGTTTTTTTGGACTTTGTCAGGTGGCGGCTGCAGGCAATGTCTTTGATGGGAGTGAGGGGGGTAACAGACACTTTCTCAGCAGCTCTCAGCACTCTCTGCAGGGTTTTATGCTCCGAGAAAGAGCAGTTCTTGTTCCAGATTTGTTCCAGAGTGGTTGGGGCGGCAGGTGAAGTGAAGTGGGTCAAAGATGGGAGTGCAGCAGTAATGTGTCCCTTCACCAGTCTCTCAAAGTACTTCATAGTAATGGGTGAGAGTGCTACGAGGCGGTAGTCATTGAGGCAGGTGACGATGGGTGTTTTTGGTACCGGGATGATTGTTGCTGTCTTGTATCAGGAGGGAACAACTGCCTGTTTCAGTGATGTGTTGAAAATATCAGTGAAAACTTCAACCAGTGGGTCCCCACACTCTTTGAGTCTCATCAGGACTCTTTGAGTCTCATCAGGACTCTTTGCATCTCATCAGGACTCTTTGAGTCTCATCATGACTCTTTGAGTCTCATCAGGACTCTTTGAACCTCATCAGGACTCTTTGAGCCTCATCAGGACTCTTTAAGTCTCATCAGGACTCTTTGAGCCTCATCAGGACTCTTTGAGCCTCATCAGGACTCTTAGAGCACTCTGCCAGGTATGTTGTCTGGACTCATGAACTTGGATTGACCCTCATCAGGACCTGGTGTAAGTCAGCTGGGTCCAGCCAAAGAACCTGGTCATCCTGGTGGTGAGGGGCTCTGGTGGTGGGTGTGTTGGACTGTGTGTAGAACTGACCAAAGTAGCTGTTCAGTTTGTCGAGGAGGTCTGTCGTTGCACTGCAGGGGGGTTTGATGACTTGTTGCTGGGCAACACACACACACACACACACACACACACAGTGTGCAGGAATCCTGCAGGTGTGGGATGTGGTGGAGGTTGTGAGGAGGGACAGGAACCACAGCTCAGAGGAAGAAGATGTTCCTCAGTTTCTTCTTGAAGACTCTTGTTGCTCTGAACTGTTTGCTGATGACGATGGTTGAATGAGTGAATGGATGGGTGAGTAGTGTCTGATAAATGCTGCTGGACAGTCATGTTGACATGAACATGACACAAACACATCATGGAGCTGAAACGTCAAACTGCTTCATGCTGGACTCAGCTGACACGTTCAGCAGCAGACAGGTTTTTGTATCAGTCTTTCTCACTGTGGGAGGATACGTGTACGGCATCTTTGGATCTGGAAGTAAACTGTATGTAACAGGTAAGAACAAACGTTTATGTTCCTCCAGCTGTTTTATTGTAGAAGTTGAAAATGTGTTTCCAGTCAGTTTGAGCTGCTTCAGTGTTTCGGTGTTAGTTTGTGGATGTTTAGTAGATTTAGTAAATTGATGATGCAGCCGTCGTTCCAGAAGAAACACTCAGTCATTCCTGAAAACATGTAGAAATGTCACTGAACAACTAAACTGGTTCTTTATTTCTGCAAATGTCAGACATGTTCCAAATATTTACAGTTTGATCATCTCAGTAAATCTGAACATCTGCTGCTCGTTGAAAACAAGGTGACTTCTGATGTCAAAGGGAATTGAATGCAGCTTTGGGAACGGATTTAGGAAAAGAAACTGAAAGATTGGAGCTGAAATATGTTGAAGACAAGAATTCATGCATTTATTTTGATGATCAAACTGCTGCATTTGTATCTTTCATGTCTGATAAAAATGTAAATAGTGAAGGATGAGACAAAATCCAGCTTGAAATGATCCAGATTCCATGAGTCCGTTTTCTTTAACGTGGTCTTAGTTGTTTTTACACAAACGATCCAGAAAACAACAAGTCAGCTCAGACAGCTCAGATACAACATCATTCAAATTCAAATGAAACTACATGGAGTGGAGAAAAGAGAGAAAAACAAGCAGATAAAGTCCTCAAACACAAACCTGTCGGACACTTTTACCAACTTTTTTGGACAAAACTCCAAATGAATGTGAGGAAAAAGTGAATTTACAGTGGTTGCTGTTGAATTTCTTCATATATGTACCAGACTAAAAACTGCTGTCAGTTGGACGACGTGCACGCGCTCCTTTTCAGACCAGAACTGAGGCAGTTTTTATCAGCCGAGCCTCTTCTGTACTCCGATTACAATAGGAACGAAGTAGAAATACTCTAAATGTGCAGAAGAAATGTTTGACATCTTTTCACATGAAATGAAGCTGCTAGTTTTTGTCCGTTCAAAACAAAGACTTAGATAAGTTTCCACCTCCGTCCTAAAGACTTTTAATACTGCAATAATCCTTTGTCAGGACAAGTGAGTGAAAAAGCAGCTTCTTCTAAAATCTTTACAGCATCAAATGTGTTTGAAAAGTGTTTTTATTTAAGATGATTTCAGTTGTTGACATTATTATTCTTATTTTAGGTTCATGTAGGTTTGTGTAAATGTGTTTTTATATGTAAATATGTGTGTGTTTATATTTATATGTTTGTCCTGATAATGTTATTAATATTAGTATATGAACCATGTAACGTTATCTAGTAAACATTATATTATATCATTTATGTGGATGAAAACTGCTCAGATGTCTGTAAATAAATCACATAAAACAGATATAAACATATACGTCTATTTATAGATTAGTACAGATGCTAAAATCAGAAAGTTGATGTTTTCATGAATTTCTACACTTGTTTGTCTTTACAAACAATAATTAACATTAATTAATAACATCACAATAACGACGGACGACCAACCTGCAACTAATCAGTTTAATCACCAACAAAACAGTTTCAACCAGAAACTCCTTTTTTATTTTAATATGTAAATTAGGGCTGTCAATCAATGAGGTTATTTAATGGAGATAAAAATATTTTTATAGTTTTATAGTTTGAACAAACATGTTTACAACCTGCTTGAAAAACTCCTCTTTGGTTTTTCTGCTTTCATTTCACATCCGTCACAACTCGGAGGTTCATTGTTTTGAACCACATCAGCTGAATTTATATCCAGTAATAATGATTTTTCTGACGTTGCTCAGCTGAAGGAGCTGGTATCTCTGCAACACGGCAGCGCGCCGTTCCAGGAAAAAGGAAATCTTCTTTACATTTGGATGTTTTTACGTCTGTTACAGCTGCAGCGCTTCTTGTTTCTGCAAACTACAGGTTGGGTCGAGGGTCATGTTTCCTGAAACGTTGTTAAAAACATAAAAGTGGCCTTAAACAGCGTAAACTTTGAACCTCTGACAGATATATTATACACATATATTTATGTGTAAATGTTAATATCTGCATGTATATAAATGTCCACTTTATCTTATTGTTTTTTTCTTTCATTTTATTGTTTCATCTCTTCTGAACAACGAAAGAAGAAGCAGTTTGTAGTTTTGCTTCATTTCTGATCTTTGACATTGATCTAATAGTTTGGTAACGGAGGTTTTTACACACAGATGCAAAAGGTGACATTTCTTGACCACTGTCAGCGTCTAAGTTTCTCCAGCGTCTGTCATGATTTGAAGAAAACCTCCTTCCTGTCCTGTTTTGGCTTCATTTTTTTCAGTTTGGTACAGCTTCAGTTTAGTTATTAAAATACATTTTCCTAGTGATTGGAGTAAATCAAATGAACACAAGTGTTTTAGGTCCAATAAAAGCTCTAATTGTGTTGTGTGTGATGTGTTGAAAACACGTGCAGGTGAGACACATGCTGACATGAGGTGATGAGTGTTTCTGTGCAGCTGAACTCAGTGATGTCGTGAACTTTGTGCTGTATTGATGAGTAGTTCAGTGATCAGAGTCCGTGTGTTTCCACATCAGACTGAATGCAGTGCAGAGCTGGAAGCTGCTGCTGACTGTGTGAATGTGTGTCTGTGTCAAACTTCAGATGAGCAGGTAGTGAAGCCCGTGGTGAGCGTGTACCCAGCAGCATCCACAGCCCACCAGGAGGGGAGCAGCTCCCTGCTGTGTGTGGCCTCAGCCATGTTTCCTCCTCTGGTCCGGTTCTCCTGGACAAGACAGAAGGAGGACGGCTCGGTGGAGGAGCAGCTCCCAGCTGAGGAGGAGCAGCTGGAGTTCAGAGAGTCGGGACGCAGCGCCGCCATCAGGGTGGTCCGTGGCGACCGTCTCCACACCTATAGATACAGCTGCTATGTCAGCCACGAGGGGGTCAAAGTGGAGGCCCAAACACAAACAGGTAATGAAGGTTTGGTGACTGTGTTCAGCAGTGATTCAGCTTCACGTGGAGACGCTGTCAAAGACAGCTGAGGAGCAGAGGACTGACATTTGTCCCTGCAGCTGCAAATATTTGACTCCTTTTCTGTTTCAGAGCTTCCAGCTCCAGCAGCCTCCTGTCCTCCAGAGAGAGAGACAACAGAGCTGCCAGATCCAGCAGATCCAGATCCAGCAGATCCAGCAGATCCAGCAGATCCAGCAGATTTCTTCCAGTCTCAGTGCAGGGTGAAGCTGCTCTGCCTGCTCTACACAGTGCTGATAGTCAAGAGTCTGGTGTACTGCTGTGGACTCTCTCTGCTGATGATCCTCAGAAAGCAATTGAACACATGCTGACTGACTGTTTTCTGTACAGATGTTCATGTTGTTGTCCTACAAACTTCTTCAGCTCAGTTAGTAGCTGTGTTGGACAGATTTCAGCTTTGTTCTTCTTCTTCTTTGCAATATTCTGGTACACAGTGTGGAAGATTCTTGACATTTATTCAATACCAGATTGTCAATAAAGCCACTTGGAACCTTGATGCCTGTTTGTTCTCTTCTTGTTTCCAGCTTGGTTTTGTTAACAGTCACTTAACTGTGCTTTCATGTTTGAGACTCGTACGAGCACAACAAGTGTCACATGATCCACACATGGAAACAGACACGTGAACATGCGCTGCTACGCTGACGACACTGTTGTCTCCACACATGAACAACCAGCAGAGCTGCTTTGAAGTTCCAGCTGCTACATACAAACATCCAGAGGTTGGATCAGTCAGGACTGAAGTGTGAATGTTGCTGAATGACTTGTGTGTTGATTAGGAGCATCAGTGTTGGTGGGGGTGTGAGTGGAAGAAGAGCTTTCAGGAAGCAGAGAATAGACTTCCTGCAGGGAGGGAGGGGAGCTGATGATCTGAATCTGCTCTGTGGTCTTATTAGGACACATCAAAACTGCTGACAGCCAATCACAGGGGTTTTGCTGCAGCTGTGGGTCTTTCTGATCTGCAGCCTCCACACCGGTAGCTGTGGCTTTTTACTTTAACAACAAAATGACAGTTACGAGCATCGACTGCTGCAACGATGATTCCAGGAAGGATGTGTGTTCTTCATCTGTGAGAGACACAACTCAAATCCTCAACTCAGAGCTGCCAGATGAACTATGAAGGAGCAAAAGGAGACACAAGAAACCTGCTGCTTAACATCTGGAGCTCATCATGAATAATCAATAAGATCACCAAGAAAAAATTCACCAAGTTGGATTGACAACACCATTCCAGATATAATCCAAGTCACTTCAGCTGGAACGTTTCTCTGTTGTGACAAACACATGAACAGTTGAGTATTTGTGTAAAAGTGTTGAAGTTGATGTCATGAGAGAGTTTTCAGCTTCTACCAGAGACGATGCAGCTGACTGTAGTTCTGTTATCGTTCATCAGAGCAACACAAACCACACTGAGACACAAACCACTGACACAAACAATCGCTCATGTTCACCACTCAGTTACACCTGTTCAATATCTCTGTTAAAAGCTTCCACTCATTCAATATCTCCAACAAATACATCCAGTCATGTACAACAGTTACTGCTCCTCTTTTAATCCTGCTTTAGTTTGGACTAAAAACACAATCACAACCATCTGATCATGGTTGCTTTTAGTTTTACACAAATAAAACCTCAAATCAACAACATACAACTGTTTTATTGTTGGTTTCATCAGAATTCAGAGAAAAATATCCAACCATCAATCCTAAGTACCCTATGATCCAAAAGCCTTCAGATCCACCTTCAGCAGTAAAAAGTTGAAGTTGTGGTTTCTGTCTGACTTCATCAGTGTCTCACATGGTTGTGGAGGAATTCTGGTCCGTTCATCTTTATTTTCTTCACAAAGTCAAAAGTTCCACATAAATGTTTTAAGACACTTGTGGTTTTATTTGAAAACAAAAACTAGATTTAATGTTTTTACCAGAAACTTGGTTAAATCAGGAGAATCCTGCAGCAGTTCTTCTAGAAACAAGCTCCCACCTCCATCTTCATGATAAACCTGGACAGAACCAGAAAGGAGGAGCAGCTGCTCTGTTTAGTGACTCCCTTCAATGGAGACAAATGTCTCATGACAACGATGCTTCATTTGAATGTGTGTCTTCAGTGGACATCCTCGTCCCGTGTGTTGTTTCTCAACGTCTACAGGTTACCTAAGTACCATGAACCTTCTCTGATGATTTTCTGGACTGCTGTCTGTCATCTGTGTTGATTTTGATTGTGAGATTGTTGTTGGGGATTTTAACGTCCATGTTGACAACCCTCAGGACATTTGGACAAAGGAATTGTGTTCTTGATCATTTAGAACAGACTCAACACGTGATTGTAAAAACACACAACAAAGGACATCGTCTGGACTTAATAATATCCAAATGTCTGAACATCTGTGAGGTTGTGGGGACAGATGTTGCTCCGTCTGACTATTCTTGTGTTTTCTTTGAGAGTTTTATTAATGTCAACAGAAACTTCCAGACAGAGATCATCAAGAAACGGTACATAGATGAAAATACCAGAGAAATGTTTATCCAGATCTCCTCCTCTTCACCCCTCCCCCACTCACCTTCAGTTAAGTCAAATCACCATGGAAACGATGTTTGTTGAAAATGAGTCAAATGTGGAGACGTGAGTTCAAACTGTGACATTTTGTTGTGAGGTAAAAATTTACTTTTAAACACTTAAAATACGTCCAAAAACACAGAAAAACATGACATGTGCACTTTAACTGTTAATGAATGAAACTTAATGATGTTCAAACAGTTTTACAACATGACACAAACAGAAAAAGTTCAATGATCAAATGTTTTAATTTAAATGCTCTAAAACATTTCATCAGACTTTCTAACATTTATAAAGATATTTCATAATAATAAAACTGATTCAGACTGAAGAAATGTCTGTTTTTATGTCATAATAATAATGTCATGTGTATTGAGTGTTTTGTTTGAACAATAATGAAATAATGAGCTGATGTGAGCTGCTCCTCCTGAACTCGGAGTGGTTTCACGTTTTTCTTCGGAGCTGCTTTCATCCCGTCTCCGCTGATTGTGGAACCAAAGCAGCACAACAGCGACATCTTCAGGTTGCTCTTGAGAAGCTGCTCTGACAACATTAGTGGGACTTTGTCAGACATCCATCCATCCATCTATACCAGCTTTATCCGTTTCCGGGTCACGGGGGTCTGTCAGAGCCTATCCCAACGCATAGTAGGCGAAAGGCATGGGTCCACCCTGGACAGGTCGCCAGTCTATCCAGGGCCACATAGAAGACAAACAACTAATCACACTCACATTCACACCTAGGGAGAATTTAGGATGAACTTTGTCAGACACTACGGCAGGAATCACTGACTACATTTATTCAAGGGCTGGTGTTTTACTCTGCAGACACTATGAGGACCAGATACTCTCATTAAACAAAATACTACTGATACTTTATCATAAGTAATATAACTAAGTGATACTAAGTAATATCCTTCCAAATTTAAGTCATTTTTAGCACTAACAGAAGGCGATCACCTGTACATCAAAACACAGAATACATGTACTAAAATGTGAAATTCTGCATTTTTAATAGTGACTTTCTCCCTTTAAATGCATTAAATCTACATATACATACAAACTTAAGACAGGTGACAGCAAGATCGAAGAGAACATGAAGACATTTATGTGGGAAAAATTAGGAAAAAAGTCTGCCAGATTTCCTGATTTATCCATTCCCAGGAATGTCATTGGATTCCTGCGTGACTCGTTCACTATCAGAGAAATCTCCGCAGACATCAGGAAGGTGATGTCGCTGGACCAGGTGGCTCTTCGAAGTGAACTGATACAAATCCAGACGACTGGTGACGTCAAGGCTGCTCTCCATGGTGCTGAAATCTTGAGTGCCTTTTTGGTGTCTTATCCCCACGAGTGGGACACTGAAGACACACCTGTGTGAGTGTTCACATGTTCAGATCAACCTCCACCTGTGAAGCTGCGTTGTCAAACATGAACTCATAAAAACACCTGAGAGGAACGACTGTTTAAACAGTATCTGGAGGACTGTTTGTTCATGGACCTGGTGTTAGGACCAGTAGTCACAGCTGCAGCTGCAGGACCAGACTAGAGCAGCTGGTCTTCAACACAGCTTCATCCTGGATCTGCTGCTGTAGACCTGCTGCAGGGGGACCCCAACATGATCCACTGACTGGTGCCCCTCACCTCCTCTGTCTCTCTTTCCCCTCTTTAACTCAGTCCTCAGTTATTAACAGTATCCCATAAGCATAATTGTGCTCCAGTTTTCTTGTCGTTTGTTGTGCTGGCCTGTCCCCTCTTTTTCTCTTCTGTACATATTTGCAGACCAGATCCTCAGGAGCTGCTTGCTGACCTGCAGTCCCACCTCTGACCATCCCAGTGTTCACCTCCACCTGTCTGTATAAATGTCTCCGTTGGATACCTGCTGACATCCTGACCTGCAGTCCTCGTCTGTGTGGATCATCAACTAGATAATTATTCTATTGCATCCTGTCTTGTACCTTTGCCGGTGTGTCTTTGTCTCTCTTCTTTCTTTACTTCTTTTTCTACCCGGCTGGTCTTAAGCCTTGTGATCACCTTATGATCACCTTATGGTCACCTTATGATCACCTTATGATCACCTTATGGTCACCTTATGATCACCTTATGATCACCTTATGATCACCTTATGATCCAGGTCCTGATCAAGGTTTCTTCCCTCGTAAAGAGTTTTTCTTGCCACTGTTTGGTTTAAGGTTTTTCTTCCATTAGGGAAGTTTTTACCTGCCGTTGTTTATGTAATAATTGCTCGGGGGTCATGTTCTAGTCTCTGGAAAGATCCTAGAGACAACTTGTGTTGTAATAGACGCTATATGAATAAAATTGAAATTGAAATAAAAATTGAGTTTTGACACAAACTGCTTTTGGAAAAAATATTTAATGAACAAATATATATACTAACTTTTTCCTTCTCATAGTCTATTCCTAAGATCCTTAATTCAGTAATATTCATCTCTGGTGGGCCGGATGTGGCCTGTGGGCTGTGTTCAGTGCACTTATCCGTGCACATGTGCAGACATGAACTCATGATGCTGTTGAATGTCCACTAGGCTGCGTGCACGTGCACACTCAGTTATAAGCTCATCAATGCAGAACTGAGACAGAGTCTGGATTCATAATCAGAGAAAAGCAACAACAAACAAGTTGTCTTGAATTCTCCATCATTTGTTCTTCTTAACTTCTACCACTAGATGGCAGCCTTGTTTTAGTAATGGTGTTCCCATTTAGTCAGGCAGTAAGCAGGACAGCTAAGGAGTCCTTAACACGTCCTCTGTAGATTGTGTCTTTCATTTCTGTCCAACTTTCAAGCAGGAACCAGTTAATGAGTCCATGATTAATATAAGTTGATGTAAATGTCAGTTGATCTGCTGTTGTTGTGTTATGTGCAGCTGACTTCAAAGTGCACGTAACAACCTTTGAGCAGTTTAAGTTTTATAATTTCTGTGTTTGTCAGTATGAAGTTAAGTCTAATGTTTGTATTTTAATGCCAGAAATGTTGGAAGTCCTTTACAGTTGATGTGTGTTGGCTACATAATGTCTATACGTTTATGGTTGTTTGGCTGATATTTATGCTGATATTAAACTTAAACTCCCAGGATGATGTTGTTCAAAATATTTGTTCATATTTGTGTCAGAAGATGCTGATGCTGGTTTACTTTGTCCTACTAGACACCGTTGCTGTCTTCCCTGTGTTTTGGCTGCATACCAGTCCGGGTTGCTGACCATGATAAAGTCCAGCGGTAAACTGCACTCCCAGCTCCCGTGTCCCTTTCTGACCGGAGGTCCATTGTAGATGAGGAAGTTGGCCTGAGTCTTCACCATCTCAGTTGTTGTGCCAACCACATCTGAAAGTTTTCCAAAACAAGTGGAACTTTATTTCATCGAGGTGGATGTTTGTAGAGATGCCAAACCTCAACATGAAGATGATGGACAGGCTGAAGAAGCAGCTGAAGAAGAAGCAGCTGAATATGGACGTGTGACGTTGACGTCAAGCTGTTGGACAGCGATGTTCTCTGACAATCTGTGGAGTAATCGGCTGTTTGGTGTTTGTGGATGAGAGGAACGTTGGGAAGCAGGAATAAACAAGTTGTAACATTTGTCCAGAAAAAACACTTTTTGAATAACTACATCATTATAATGTTTAAAAAGATTAAATTATTGTGCTATTTAAAACAAATATTCACTGTATTTTTGTCAGTTGTAGTTGTTTTACGTTTTGAGAAACGTTTATTGCTTGAATGTGTCTCATGATGCAGGACCGGTTCCTGTGCCGGAGCTCAGTCCCGGACAGTCCCGGTCCAGTTCAACCCCTGCTGACCACAACGGGATGAATGAAATCCAGATGGGAGCAGTGGAGACAGTCTGGAAATCAGGATTCAGCAGCAGGTTGTTTACAGATGGTTTACTAATCAAGAAAGATGAAAACATGTTTATAAGTGATGAACTGGTCACTTGAGGAAGTTTACCACCTTTAATTTACATTTACATACATGTTTGTGATGTTTATTATGAATTATTCAAATGATTATGAGTTTATTTTTCTGTGATTCATCAAAGATTTTCCAATTATGCTATGAACTCATTAATATTAATTGTTTAATTTTTAACTAATGTTTTATAATTGATTGACAGATTCATGTTATTTATTGTCTCAAATGTTTTACAAACAATAAATTTGTTGACGTGTGTTAACATAACATTTCATAAGCATTTACAAACATATATCAGTACTTTGTTTCCCTAACCGGGCTGATAATGAGATACTGATGTGCTCCTGATTAGGATCTTGATTTGAGAACAACAAAGTCTTCTGGTCAGAGTTCCTGACTAGTTCCGTGTTTCCTGGTGTGACTGACTCTTTCCCAGCTGCACATGTCCGGTCTGTCCACTGCATTAACGGTCACACAGCAGCTGTCGTAGCAGACAGTCCTGGAGGACGTCAGGACACTCTCCACCTCACCGCTGAAAAGAAGTCAGCACAGCAGCGCTGAGGCCGGCCTGTTTCAGCCTCCTCATAAATACAGGCGCTGGTGAGTCCTAATAACCATGCTGGCTGTGGTCATGGTCCACGTGACCTCACCAACTCCACAGCTGCTCCTCTAATGAAGAGGGGAAGAGGACTGTGAGCTCCCCTCCTGAAGTCCACCACGTCTCTTTACCACATCCATGTCCAGGTTGGTCGTATCAGGTCAGTTAGAGTCCTTCCACCTCCCTCCTACTATTCTAACATCCTAACATTCCCTCAGTATTCTACATGGACTCGTCGTTGTTGGAGATCAGAGCAACAACAGCTGTGTCTTCAGCAAACTTCAATACCGTCGTCTGGACACCTTGCAGATCCATCATACGTGAGCAGTGAGTTCAGGAGGAGGATCAGGACCAGCCCTTGTGGAGGGTCGGTGTTTGTATGATGGTGGCTGATGTTTGATTTAATCATTGATTGTTTTTGTATCAAAGCTCCAACATGTGTTTGTAGATTTCAGTCTTTCTGCATCACGTGACCCAGATTTGTTTCATCTGCTGTCAGATTCACATGAAGACCATGAAACCTCACAGCAGCTTCAGCTGAGCTGTCAATCAGCAGCAGCAGTCTCATCTGTGGGCCGCAGGGGCTGATGGGAGCTCTGGGGAGCTGTTAGGAAGCACGTGGCCCTCGTCTGAGCTCACAGCTCGTTCTTGTTGGGCCTCAGCTGCATCAGAGCGCCACTTCTCCCCAGGTTCACCAGAGGAAACATCACTGCACAAAATGCTTTTCCTCCCAGCTGCTGCTCTGTGCTGTCTGTGTTCAGGTGAGTGTTTCCAGCCAATCAGGAGCCAACAAACTCCACCTGGAACAAACACTGTCACACTGACCTTCACCTGTCTGTCTGTGTCTCTGCAGCGCTGGTCGCCATGGCAGCAGAGCTGCTCCAGGAGGATTTAACACTGACCAGGAGAGTTGGGAAAAGTGTCTCCTTCAGCTGTGGACAAACTGACCAGTGTTATAGCAGCTATGTGTACTGGTACCAGAAGAAAGAATCAGAAACATTCAAACTGATTCTTCGTTTTTACATAAATGATGGTTCCATAACTTCAGGTTACGGTCATCCTCAGGTAGCAGATTTCTCAGCAGTGAAAACACAGAACGGCTGTGAGTTGAAGATAGAGAAAGTTAAAGAGGATCATTCAGCCACCTACTACTGCTCCTGTTGGTCTGGTTTCCACAGTGAGAAATAATCCCTACAGCCTGAACAAAAACCTCCAGATGAACAGATGTCAAACAGAGTTTGTGACAGGAAGACAGCAGTAAACCACAGCCCAGGTTCAGGTTTCACCTCAAAGTCTCCAACAAACGGAGCTGAAGGAGTTTCTGCTTCACTGCTGTCAACATTTATTCTGCTTCACTTTGACTAGTTGAAACTCAGATTTCTTCACTATTTAACAAATAAGGATGCTAATAAGACAAAGAAAAATGTAAAAACATCATTTGAATAAATGTAAATTCACTAGAAAGAGACAAAACAAACAAAACCTAAAAGATAAAAATCAGGATGAAATGGAAAATGCAAATAAAAACTGAATTCAGTGGTTCTTACATTGATAATGAGATAAAACAAAGAGTGTGTTAAAGTTTAACTATCATTCCCTCCTGCTTTAACACATCTTTGTTTATTTCACGTCGTCCAAGACCACTTCAGGTGGTCTTCAGTCATTTTTCAAGAGAACAAAGACATTTACGCTCAGAGGGGTTTCTATAAGGCAAAAACAAGAGATATTAATATCCTCATTATCAGAGTCATTTTCATCATCGTTATTTTCATCATCATTGTCAGAGTCAAGACCCAAAATCAGAGACATTTGCGCCACACGGTTTTCCACGGGTGAGGTGGCTGTGGTGATCAATCGGTTCAGCAGTGCACGCAGACATCGGGATGCAACAACAACCACACAATGTCAGAAATGCTGAAAATACAGAGATGGATACTAGTACAGAAGATCCTACGGTTCGGTACTTGCCACACGCATCCAGTCAGGAGTCCCACATGGAGGTGTCAACACCGGAGTGCTCATCAGCACTTTCACCATTCAGGGTCTGCAGCCCTCGTATGGCCTTGGTAAGACCACCATCTGCAGCGGCGTTATGAAGTAGTGCAACACTGTTTTCCAAACATGGCACACACACACACACCTCCCTTCTCCAGGGCAATCCTGTTCTGGAAAGTCATAAGAGACGTGGCAGACAGCTGTCCAAATACAGCCTCGAACCCGTTCTGTGTCCAGCTTCCTAATTTCTGAACATTGTAGTAGATGTTGTTCATTTTTGTTTAACGTGCACCAAACAGAGGACTCAAATCCTGCTGCTATCTGGTCTTACAAATTTATACTCATCTGACACCTCGTGTTAATCTGATGACATCAATGTATATGGGATCGTTGTCAGAGGTCCAAGTGGAGCTGCTGGATCTCTTGGTTCTCCGAAGGCTTCTTGATGTTACGGCCGACAGTCGTCAGTTCTTCAGCTGAGATATCAGGATTAACTGAAACAGGAAGCAACAGGGTGACTAAAACAAATAAAACTCAGGATGAGGAATAAAGTCACTATCCAGCATCCTGCAGCATTTCTTACCTGTTTGGTGTCATTTCGATTGAATTATTATCTCCTCTACTTGGTCAGGTGTCTTAAAATGCTTCACTGACTTTCGGGTCTATTTAGACTCTAAATGTCTGAATCCACCCTATTATCAGACTTTGGCTCACCTTTCCTATCGGAGTTTTCAATCTCCAAATGACCCCAAAAGACATGAGTGACATCATGGCTCACACAGCAGCAAATTTGTACAGATCTTTTTTTTTCTTCTTCTTTCTTTTTCCATCCGGAAATCTGATCTTTATGAATGGGGACAGAGAAAAAGGTGTTGCTGATGTCCAACACCGTGAAGACAGTGGTGGACATCAAAACAGCATTGAAACATTGTTTTGTTCTGTCACCGTGTTCCTTTATTCTAAAACACTACATTTTGCTAACTTCTCTTTAAATCGAGCACTTGTACCTTTTCTCTTTATCCATCCATTCCCTATATCCGCTAAATCTGTCTCCGGGTCACGGAGGGCTGTAGGTGAAACGCAGGGGTCCACCCTGGACAGGTCGCCAGTTCATCACAGGGCCAAATAGAAGACAGACAAACATGCACGCTCACATTCACAGCAATTTAGAAGTATCAATTAACCTGCATGTTTTTGGACTGTGGGAAGAAGCCGGAGTACCCGAAGGGAACCCACGCAAGCACGGGGAAAACATGCAAACTCCACATAGAAAGACCCACCGCACTAGGACTCAAACCAGGAACCTTCTTGTTGTGAGGCAACAGTGCTAACCACTAAACCACTGTGTCGCACCTTTCGTCTCAATTAACTTAATTTAAATTTCCACCAGTCACCGGTACTTGTTCCGTCTCCTGTCCTCTCAGCATGGCCTCCTCTCCCACCGTTTCTCCTTCTTACTGCTCACTGTGTGAAATGTTCAGTTATTCCTCTGCCTCCTTTAGTGAAGACGGTAAGTGTATAAAATGTAGTTTGTTTGTAGCTTTGGAGGCGAGGCTCAATGAGTTAGAGGTCCGGTTTCGCCAAGTGGACCATAGTCCAGTAGACTTGGTAGCTCGTCAGGCTGAAGAAGTGGAGGACTGGCCAGGAGCAGCTGCTGGTAGCCGCCCCCCTGCAGCCCCCGAGCAGCCGGGCAGTCAGGGCGGCTGGGTGACGGTTCGGAGGAAGCGTAGTCCCAAACGGCGCACGGAACACCACCATTCGCTTCACGTCTCTAACTGTTTTGCCCCACTCAGCGACACACCCAGGGGTCAGGGTGGGCTACGGCGAAGCAAATTTAAGCAATTGTAAATGCAGTAAAGTTATCATCCATGTCGGTGCTAATGACACCTGGCTACGCCAGTCGGAGGTCACTAAAGTTAATATTGTCTCGGTGTGTAACTACGCCATGTTGTTGCTCCATCACTGGTTGTCTCAGTCTTAGTGGATTACTAAATATACGATCTTTAAGCTCCAAGTCTCTATTAGTAAACAATCTAATTACTGAGACCCGGAGTGACATTTTCTGCTTAACAGAAACGTGGCTACTGTCATGGACCGACTGAACAGAACCCCAGAGCAGAGAGCCAAGGAAGGTAGAAAATGATTTATTTTCCCAACATGGAACACAGAACAAGGCAGGAACCAGGCTTGGCAGACGTAGCATCCCCGAAGCGGAGCTTGACATGACTTGGCTTGACTTGACTTGGCTAGGCTTGACTCGACAATCCCCAAAGCGGAACGTGGCTTGGCTTGACTTGGCTGGACTTGACTTGGCTTGGCTTGGCTTGGCTTGGCTTGACTCGACAATCCCCAAAGCGGAAACTTGACTTGGCTAGGCTTGACTTGACAATCCCCAAAGCGGAACGTGGCTTGGCTTGACTTGGCTGGACTTGGCTTGGCTTGGCTAGGCTTGACTCGACAATCCCCAAAGCGGAAACTTGACTTGGCTAGGCTTGATTCGACAATCCCCAAAGCGGAAACTTGACTTGGCTAGGCTTGACTCGACAATCCCCAAAGCGGAAACTTGGCTTGGCTAGGCTTGACTCGACAATCCCCAAAGCGGAAACTTGGCTTGGCTAGGCTTGACTTGGCTGGACTTGACTTGGCTTGGCTTGGCTTGACTCGACAATCCCCAAAGCGGAAACTTGACTTGGCTAGGCTTGACTTGACAATCCCCAAAGCGGAACGTGGCTTGGCTTGACTTGGCTGGACTTGGCTTGGCTTGGCTTGACTCGACAATCCCCAAAGCGGAAACTTGACTTGGCTAGGCTTGACTCGACAATCCCCAAAGCGGAACTTGGCTTGGCTTGGCTTGACTTGGCTTGACTTGACAATCCCCAAAGCGGAAACTTGGCTTGGCTAGGCTTGACTCGACAATCCCCAAAGCGGAACGTGGCTTGGCTTGACTTGACTTGGCTGGGCTTGGCTAGGCTTGACTCGACAATCCCCAAAGCGGAAACTTGACTTGGCTAGGCTTGACTTGACAATCCCCAAAGCGGAACGTGGCTTGGCTTGACTTGGCTGGACTTGGCTTGGCTTGGCTAGGCTTGACTCGACAATCCCCAAAGCGGAAACTTGACTTGGCTAGGCTTGACTCGACAATCCCCAAAGCGGAAACTTGACTTGGCTAGGCTTGACTCGACAATCCCCAAAGCGGAAACTTGGCTTAGCTAGGCTTGACTCGACAATCCCCAAAGCGGAACGTGGCTTGGCTTGACTTGGCTGGACTTGACTTGGCTTGGCTAGGCTTGACTCGACAATCCCCAAAGCGGAAACTTGACTTGGCTAGGCTTGACTCGACAATCCCCAAAGCGGAAACTTGGCTTGGCTAGGCTTGACTCGACAATCCCCAAAGCGGAACGTGGCTTGGCTTGGCTTGGCTTGGCTTGACTTGGCTGGACTTGACTTGGCTTGGCTAGGCTTGACTCGACAATCCCCAAAGCGGAAACTTGACTTGGCTAGGCTTGACTTGACAATCCCCAAAGCGGAACGTGGCTTGGCTTGACTTGGCTGGAGTTGGCTTGGCTTGGCTTGGCTAGGCTTGACTCGACAATCCCCAAAGCGGAAACTTGACTTGGCTAGGCTTGACTCGACAATCCCCAAAGCGGAAACTTGACTTGGCTAGGCTTGACTCGACAATCCCCAAAGCGGAAACTTGGCTTGGCTAGGCTTGACTCGACAATCCCCAAAGCGGAAACTTAACTTGGCTCGGCTCGGCTCGGCTCGGCTCGGCTCGGCTCGGCTCGGCTCGGCTCGGCTCGGCTCGGCTCGGCTCGGCTCGGCTCGGCTCGGCTCGGCTCGGCCCGACTATTCGGACGGAAATCTCCTGGCCACCAGGAGTGGTGAGAAGTCCTGGTAAATAGGCCTGAGGCTGACGAGGGGATTGAGTGCAGGTGTCCGAAAATGGCTGGCCACGCCGCTGCCATCCACCTGGTCTGTACCACAACGAAGGGGAGGGGAAAAAATACCACAGAGCCTCCACAACCGTCACAGCTACAAGACGAAGAGTTTGTTAATTTAAATAAATCGACGCCGCCCGGTTACTTTACTTATCATATTCCCCAAATCACAGGTCGAGGCAAAGGAGTAGCGGCAATCTATGACTCCAGTCTTCAAATAAAATTCTAACGTAAATGCGATTATAATACGTTTGAAAGCCTCACGTTTAGTTTAAAACTGCTGAGCTGGAAATCAGAGAAGCCAGTTTTGTTGGTGGTAGTTTACTGGCCTCCTGCTGGTGCTTATCTGGAGTTTCGGTCTGAGTTCTCAGATTTCTTATCTAGTTTATTGATCAGTACAGATAAAGTCATCATAGTGGGCGACTTTAACATTCATATGGATGTTGACAACGACAGTCTTAAGTTGGGTTTTGATTCTCTTCTAGAATCGATGGGGATTTTAAAAAAAGTTAACGAACCGACGCATTGTCTTAATCATACTCTTGATCTGGTCCTCGTCTACAGTGTAGAACTTGATAATCTGTTAGTGTCACATGTAAACTCCCTCCTATCCGACCACTATTTAATAACATTTGAATTCAACATTGTCAATGTTACGCATAATAGGAGGAATTACTTTAGCAGGTGTCTATCCGATAAAGCTATCACTAAATTTAGGGAGGCCATTGCTCTTCATCTTCTTACAGTGGAACATAGTGAAGCAGTTGAGGGCTGTGACCTCGGTTCTACCCCTGCAGACGTTTATTTCCTTGTCGGTAGCACTGCAGATGTGTTGCACTCAGCTTTAGATGTAGTTGCTCCTTTGAGAAAGAAGGTCTCTAACCATAAGAGCTTAACTCCCTGGTTTAACTCACATATTCGTATGTTAAAACAGAAAGTGCGTAAAATGGAAAGAAAGTGGTACTCTAGTTGCTACGTCAGCCACGAGGGGGTCAAAGTGGAGGCCCAAACACAAACAGGTAATGAAGGTTTGGTGACTGTGTTCAGCAGTGATTCAGCTTCACGTGGAGACGCTGTCAAAGACAGCTGAGGAACAGAGGACTGACATTTGTCCCTGAAACTGCAAACATTTGACTCATTTTCTGTTTCAGAGCTGCCAGATCCAGCAGATCCAGCAGATCCAGCAGATCCAGCAGATCCAGCAGATTTCTTCCCGTCTCAGTGCAGGGTGAAGCTGCTCTGCCTGCTCTACACAGTGCTGATAGTCAAGAGTCTGGTGTACTGCTGTGGACTCTCTCTGCTGATGATCCTCAGAAAGCATCTGAACACATGCTGACTGACTGTTTTCTGTACAGATGTTCATGTTGACGTGTCCTACAAACTTCTGAAACTCAGTTAGTAGCTGTGTTGGACAGATTTCAGCTTTGTTATTCTTCTTCTTCTTTGCAATATTCTGGTACACAGTGTGGAAGATTCTTGACATTTATTCAATACTAGATTGTCAATAAAGCCACTTGGAACCTTGATGCCTGTTTGTTCTCTTCTTGTTTCCAGCTTGGTTTTGTTAACAGTCATTTGGCTGTGCTTTCATGTTTGAGACTCGTACCAGAAACAAGTGTCACATGATCCACACATGGAAACAGAGGCGTGAACGTGCGCTGCTACGCTGACGACACTGTTGTCTCCACACATGAACAACCAACAGAGCTGCTCTGAAGCTCCAGCTGCTACATACAAACATCCAGAGGTTGGATCAGTCAGGACTGAAGTGTGAATGTTGCTGAATTACTTGTGTGTTTATTAGGAGCATCAGTGTTGGTGGAGGTGTGAGTGGAAGAAGAGCTTTCAGGAAGCAGAGAAAAGACTTCCTGCAGAGAGGGAGGGGAGCTGATGATCTGAATCTGCTCTCTGGTCTTATTAGGACACATCAAAACTGCTGACAGCCAATCACAGGGGTTTTGCTGCAGCTGTGGGTCTTTCTGATCTGCAGCCTCCACACCGGTAGCTGTGGCTTTTTACTTGGAAGGATGTGTGTTCTTCATCTGTAAGAGACACAACTCAAATCCTCAACTCAGAGCTGCCAGATGACCTCTGATGGAGCAAAAGGAGACACAATAAACCTGCTGCTGAACATCTAGAGCTCATCCTGAATAATCAATAAGATCACAGAGAAAACATTCACTAAGTTGGACTGACAACAACATTCCAGATATAATCCAAGTCACTTCAGCTGGAACGTTTCTCTGTTGTGACAAACACATGAACAGTTGAGTATTTGTGTAAGTGTTGAAGTTGATGTCATGAGAGAGTTTTCAGCTTCTACCAGAGACGATGCAGCTGACTGTAGTTCTGTTATCGTTCATCAGAGCAACACAAACCACACTGAGACACAAACCACTGACACAAACAATCGCTCATGTTCACCACTCAGTTACACCTGTTCAATATCTCTGTTAAAAGCTTCCACTCATTCAATATCTCCAACAAATACATCCAGTCATGTACAACAGTTACTGCTGCTCTTTTAATCCTGCTTTAGTTTGGACTAAAAACACCATCACAACCATCTGATCATGGTTGCTTTTAGTTTTACACAAATAAAACCTCAAATCAACAACATACAACTGTTTTATTGTTGGTTTCATCAGAATTCAGAGAGAAATATCAAACCATCAATCCTAAGTACCCCATGATCCAAAAGCCTTTAGATCCACCTTCAGCAGTAAAAAGTTGAAATTGTGGTTTCTGTCTGACTTCATCAGTGTCTCACATGGTTGTGGAGGAATTCTGGTCCGTTCGTCTTTATTTTCTTCACAAAGTCAAAAGTTCCACATAAATGTTTTAAGTTATCAAGACACTTGTGGTTTTATTTCAAAACACAAACTAGATTTGATGTTTTTACCAGAAACTTGGTTAAATCAGGAGAATCCTGCAGCAGTTCTTCTAGAAACAAGCTCCCACCTCCATCTTCATGATAAACCTGGACAGAACCAGAAAGAGGAGCAGCTGCTCTGTTTAGTGACTCCCTTCAATGGAGACAAATGTCTCATGACAACGATGCTTCATTTGAATGTGTGTCTTCAGTGGACATCCTCGTCCCGTGTGTTGTTTCTCAACGTCTACAGGTTACCTAAGTACCATGAACCTTCTCTGATGATTTTCTGGACTGCTGTCTGTCATCTGTGTTGATTTTGATTGTGAGATTGTTGTTGGGGATTTTAACGTCCATGTTGACAACCCTCAGGACATTTGGACAAAGGAATTGTGTTCTTGATCATTTAGAACCGACTCAACACGTGATTGTAAAAACACACAAAAAAGGACATCGTCTGGACTTAATAATATCCAAATGTCTGAACATCTGTGAGGTTGTGGGGACAGATGTTGCTCCGTCTGACTATTCTTGTGTTTTCTTTGAGAGTTTTATTAATGTCAACAGAACTTCAGACAGAGATCATCAAGAAACGGTACATAGATGAAAATACCAGAAATGTTTATCCGATCTCCTCCTCTTCCACCCCTCCCCCACTCACCTTCAGTTAAGTCAAATCACCATGGAAACGATGTTTGTTGAAAATGAGTCAAATGTGGAGACGTGAGTTCAAACTGTGACATTTTTTTGTGAGGTAAAAATTTACTTTTAAACACTTAAAATACGTCCAAAAACACAGAAAAACATGACATGTGCACTTTAACTGTTAATGAATGAAACTTAATGATGTTCAAACAGTTTTACAACATGACACAACAGAAAAAGTTCAATGATCAAATGTTTTAATTTAAATGCTCTAAACATTTCATCAGACTTTCTAACATTTATAAATATTTCATAATAATAAAACTGATTCAGACTGAAGAAATGTCTGTTTTTAGTCATAATAATAATGTCATGTGTATTGAGTGTTTTGTTTGAACAATAATGAAATAATGAGCTGATGTGAGCTGCTCCTCCTGAACTCGGAGTGGTTTCACGTTTTCTTCGGAGCTGCTTTCATCCCGTCTCCGCTGATTGTGGAACCAAAGCAGCACAACAGCGACATCTTCAGGTTGCTCTTGAGAAGCTGCTCTGACAACATTAGTGGGACTTTGTCAGACATCCATCCATCCATCTATACCAGCTTTATCCGTTTCCGGGTCACGGGGGTCTGTCAGAGCCTATCCCAACGCATAGTAGGCGAAAGGCATGGGTCCACCCTGGACAGGTCGCCAGTCTATCCAGGGCCACATAGAAGACAAACAACTAATCACACTCACATTCACACCTAGGGAGAATTTAGGATGAACTTTGTCAGACACTACGGCAGGATCACTGACTACATTTATTCAAGGGCTGGTGTTTTACTCTGCAGACACTATGAGGACCAGATACTCTCATTAAACAAATACTACTGATACTTTATCATAAGTAATATAACTAGTGATACTAAGTAATATCCTTCCAAATTTAAGTCATTTTTAGCACTAACAGAAGGCGATCACCTGTACATCAAACACAGAATACATGTACTAAATGTGAAATTCTGCATTTTTAATAGTGACTTTCTCCCTTTAAATGCATTAAATCTACATATACATACAAACTTAAGACAGGTGACAGCAAGATCGAAGAGAACATGAAGACATTTATGTGGGAAAAATTAGGAAAAAGTCTGCCAGATTTCTGATTTTCCATTCCCAGGAATGTCATTGGATTCCTGCGTGACTCGTTCACTATCAGAGAAAATCTCCGCAGACATCAGGAAGGTGATGTCGCTGGACCAGGTGGCTCTTCGAAGTGAACTGATACAAATCCAGACGACTGGTGACGTCAAGGCTGCTCTCCATGGTGCTGAAATCTTGAGTGCCTTTTTGGTGTCTTATCCCACGAGTGGGACACTGAAGACACACCTGTGTGAGTGTTCACATGTTCAGATCACCTCCACCTGTGAAGCTGCGTTGTCAAACATGAACTCATAAAAACACCTGAGAGGAACGACTGTTTAAACAGTATCTGGAGGACTGTTTGTTCATGGACCTGGTGTTAGGACCAGTAGTCACAGCTGCAGCTGCAGGACCAGACTAGAGCAGCTGGTCTTCAACACAGCTTCATCCTGGATCTGCTGCTGTATACCTGCTGCAGGGGACCCCAACATGATCCACTGACTGGTGCCCCTCACCCTCCTGTCTCTCTTTCCCCTCTTTAACTCAGTCCTCATTATTAACAGTATCCCATAAGCATAATTGTGCTCCAGTTTTCTTGTCGTTTGTTGTGCTGCCTGTCCCCTCTTTTCTCTTCGTACATATTTGCAGACCAGATCCTCAGGAGCTGCTTGCTGACCTGCAGTCCCACCTCTGACCATCCCAGTGTTCACCTCCACCTGTCTGTATAAATGTCTCCGTTGGATACCTGCTGACATCCTGACCTGCAGTCTCGTCTGTGTGGATCATCAACTAGATAATTATTCTATTGCATCCTGTCTTGTACCTTTGCCGGTGTGTCTTTGTCTCTCTTCTTTCTTTACTTCTTTTCTACCCGGCTGGTCTTAAGCCTTGTGATCACCTTATGATCACCTTATGGTCACCTTATGATCACCTTATGATCACCTTATGGTCACCTTATGATCACCTTATGATCACCTTATGATCACCTTATGATCCAGTCCTGATCAAGGTTTCTTCCTTCCCTCGTAAAAGTTTTTCTTGCCACTGTTTGGTTTAAGGTTTTTCTTCCATTAGGGAAGTTTTTACCTGCCGTTGTTTATGTAATAATTGCTCGGGGGTCATGTTCTAGTCTCTGGAAAGATCCTAGAGACAACTTGTGTTGTAATAGACGCTATATGAATAAATTGAAATTGAAATAAAAATTGAGTTTTGACACAAACTGCTTTTGGAAAAATATTTAATGAACAAATATATATACTAACTTTTTCCTTCTCATAGTCTATTCCTAAGATCCTTAATTCAGTAATATTCATCTCTGGTGGGCCGGATGTGGCCTGTGGGCTGTGTTCAGTGCACTTATCCGTGCACATGTGCAGACATGAACTCATGATGCTGTTGAATGTCCACTAGCTGCGTGCACGTGCACACTCAGTTTATAAGCTCATCAATGCAGAACTGAGACAGAGTCTGGATTCATACTCAGAGAAAAGCAACAACAAACAAGTTGTCCTGAATTCTCCATCATTTGTTCTCCTTAACTTCTACCACTAGATGGCAGCCTTGTTTTAGTAATGGTGTTCCCATTTAGTCAGGCAGTATGCAGGACAGCTAAGGAGTCCTTAACACGTCCTCTGTAGATTGTGTCTTTCATTTCTGTCCAACTTTCAAGCAGGAACCAGTTAATGAGTCCATGATTAATATAAGTTGATGTAAATGTCAGTTGATCTGCTGTTGTTGTGTTATGTGCACGTGACTTCAAAGTGCACGTAACAACCTTTGAGCAGTTTAAGTTTTATAATTTCTGTGTTTGTCAGTATGAAGTTAAGTCTAATGTTTGTATTTTAATGCCAGAAATGTTGGAAGTCCTTTACAGTTGATGTGTGTTGGCTACATAATGTCTATACGTTTATGGTTGTTTGGCTGATATTTATGCTGATATTAAACTTAAACTCCCAGGATGATGTTGTTCAAAATATTTGTTCATATTTGTGTCAGAAGATGCTGATGCTGGTTTACTTTGTCCTACTAGACACCGTTGCTGTCTTCCCTGTGTTTTGGCTGCATACCAGTCCGGCTTGCTGACCATGATAAAGTCCAGCGGTAAACTGCACTCCCAGCTCCCGTGTCCCTTTCTGACCGGAGGTCCATTGTAGATGAGGAAGTTGGCCTGAGTCTTCACCATCTCAGTTGTTGTGCCAACCACATCTGAAAGTTTTCCAAAACAAGTGGAACTTTATTTCATCGAGGTGGATGTTTGTAGAGATGTCAAACCTCAACATGAAGATGATGGACAGGCTGAAGAAGCAGCTGAAGAAGAAGCAGCTGAATATGGACGTGTGACGTTGACGTCAAGCTGTTGGACAGCGATGTTCTCTGACAATCTGTGGAGTAATCGGCTGTTTGGTGTTTGTGGATGAGAGGAACGTTGGGAAGCAGGAATAAACAAGTTGTAACATTTGTCCAGAAAACACACTTTTGAATAACTACATCATTATAATGTTTAAAAAGATTAAATTATTGCTCTTTTAAAACAAATATTCACTGTATTTTGTCAGTTGTAGTTGTTTTACTTTTTGAGAAACGTTTATTGCTTGAATGTGTCTCATGATGCAGCAGCGGTTCCTGTGCCGGAGCTCAGTCCCGGACAGTCCCGGTCCAGTTCAACCCCTGCTGACCACAACGGGATGAATGAAATCCAGATGGGAGCAGTGGAGACAGTCTGGAAATCAGGATTCAGCAGCAGGTTGTTTACAGATGGTTTACTAATCAAGAAAGATGAAAACATGTTTATAAGTGATGAACTGGTCACTTGAGGAAGTTTAACACCTTTAATTTACATTTACATACATGTTTGTGATGTTTATTATGAATTATTCAAATGATTATGAGTTTATTTTTCTGTGATTCATCAAAGATTTCCAATTATGCTATGAACTCATTAATATTAATTGTTTAATTTTTAACTAATGTTTTATAATTGATTGACAGATTCATGTTATTTATTGTCTCAAATGTTTTACAAACAATAAATTAGTTGACGTGTGTTAACATAACATTTCATAAGCATTTACAAACATATATTAGTACTTTGTTTCCCTAACCGGGCTGATAATGAGATACTGATGTGCTCCTGATTAGGATCTTGATTTGAGAACAACAAAGTTCTGGTCAGAGTTCCTGACTAGTTCCGTGTTTCCTGGTGTGACTGACTCTTTCCCAGCTGCACATGTCCGGTCTGTCCACTGCATTAACGGTCACACAGCAGCTGTCGTAGCAGACAGTCTGGAGGACGTCAGGACACTCTCCACCTCACCGCTGAAAAGAAGTCAGCACAGCAGCGCTGAGGCCGGCCTGTTTCAGCCTCCTCATAAATACAGGCGCTGGTGAGTCCTAATAACCATGCTGGCTGTGTTCATGGTCCACGTGACCTCACCAACTCCACAGCTGCTCCTCTAATGAAGAGGGGAAGAGGACTGTGAGCTCCCCTCCTGAAGTCCACCACGTCTCTTTACCACATCCATGTCCAGGTTGGTCGTATCAGGTCAGTTAGAGTCCTTCCACCTCCCTCCTACTATTCTAACATCCTAACATTCCCTCAGTCCTTCTACATGGACTCGTCGTTGTTGGAGATCACAGCAACAACAGCTGTGTCTTCAGCAAACTTCAATACCGTCATCTGGACACCTTGCAGATCCATCATACGTGAGCAGTGAGTTCAGGAGGAGGATCAGGACCAGCCCTTGTGGAGGGTCGGTGTTTGTATGATGGTGGCTGATGTTTGATTTAATCATTGATTGTTTTTGTATCAAAGCTCCAACATGTGTTTGTAGATTTCAGTCTTTCTGCATCACGTGACCCAGATTTGTTTCATCTGCTGTCAGATTCACATGAAGACCATGAAACCTCAGCAGCTTCAGCTGAGCTGTCAATCAGCAGCAGCAGTCTCATCTGTGGGCCGCAGGGGCTGATGGGAGCTCTGGGAGCTGTTAGGAAGCACGTGGCCCTCGTCTGAGCTCACAGCTCGTCTTGTTGGGCCTCAGCTGCATCAGAGCGCCACTTCTCCCCAGGTTCACCAGAGGAAACATCACTGCACAAAATGCTTTTCCTCCCAGCTGCTGCTCTGTGCTGTCTGTGTTCAGGTGAGTGTTTCCAGCCAATCAGGAGCCAACAAACTCCACCTGGAACAAACACTGTCACACTGACCTTCACCTGTCTGTCTGTGTCTCTGCAGCGCTGGTCGCCATGGCAGCAGAGCTGCTCCAGGAGGATTTAACACTGACCAGGAGAGTTGGGAAAGTGTCTCCTTCAGCTGTGGACAAACTGACCAGTGTTATGGCAGCTATGTGTTCTGGTACCAGAAGAAAGAATCAGAAACATTCAACTGATTCTTCGTTTTTACATAAATGATGGTTCCATAACTTCAGGTTACGGTCATCCTCAGGTAGCAGATTTCTCAGCAGTGAAAACACAGAACGGCTGTGAGTTGAAGATAGAGAAAGTTAAAGAGGATCATTCAGCCACCTACTACTGCTCCTGTTGGTCTGGTTCCACAGTGAGAAATAATCCCTACAGCCTGAACAAAAACCTCCAGATGAACAGATGTCAAACAGAGTTTGTGACAGGAAGAGAGCAGTAAACCACAGCCCAGGTTCAGGTTTCACCTCAAAGTCTCCAACAAACGGAGCTGAAGGAGTTTCTGCTTCACTGCTGTCAACATTTATTCTGCTTCACTTTGACTAGTTGAAACTCAGATTTCTTCACTATTTAACAAATAAGGATGCTAATAAGACAAAGAAAAATGTAAAAACATCATTTGAATAAATGTAAATTCACTAGAAAGAGACAAAACAAACAAAACCTAAAAGATAAAAATCAGGATGAAATGGAAAATGCAAATAAAAACTGAATTCAGTGGTTCTTACATTGATAATGAGATAAAACAAAGAGTGTGTTAAAGTTTAACTATCATTCCCTCCTGCTTTAACACATCTTTGTTTATTTCACGTCGTCCAAGACCACTTCAGGTGGTCTTCAGTCATTTTTCAAGAGAACAAAGACATTTATGCTCAGAGGGGTTTCTATAAGGCAAAAACAAGAGATATTAATATCCTCATTATCAGAGTCATTTTCATCATCGTCATTTTCATCATCATTGTCAGAGTCAAGACCCAAAAGCGGATACATTTGTGCCACACGGTTTTCCACGGGTGAGATGGCTGTGGTGATCAATCGGTTCAGCAGTGCACGCAGACATCGGGATGCAACAACAACCACACAATGTCAGAAATGCTGAAAATACAGAGATGGATACTAGTACAGAAGATTCCAAGGTTCGGTACTTGCCACATGCATCCAGCCAGGAGTCCCACATGGAGGTGTCAACACCGGAGTGCTCATCAGCACTTTCACCATTCAGGGTCTGCAGCCCTCGTATGGCCTTGGTAAGACCACCATCTGCAGCGGCGTTATGAAGTAGTGCAACACTGTTTTCCAAACATGGCACACACACACACACCTCCCTTCTCCAGGGCAATCCTGTTCTGGAAAGTCATAAGAGACGTGGCAGACAGCTGTCCAAATACAGCCTCGAACCCGTTCTGTGTCCAGCTTCCTAATTTCTGAACATTGTAGTAGATGTTGTTCATTTTTGTTTAACGTGCACCAAACAGAGGACTCAAATCCTGCTGCTATCTGGTCTTAAATTATACTATCTGACACCTCGTGGTAATCTGATGACATCAATGTATATGGGATCGTTGTCAGAGGTCCAAGTGGAGCTGCTGGATCTCTTGGTTCTCCGAAGGCTTCTTGATGTTACGGCCGACAGTCATCAGTTCTTCAGCTGAGATATAAGGATTAACTGAAACAGGAAGCAACAGGGTGACTAAAACAAATAAAACTCAGGATGAGGAATAAAGTCACTATCCAGCATCCTGCAGCATTTCTTACCTGTTTGGTGTCATTTCGATTGAATTATTATCTCCTCTACTTGGTCAGGTGTCTTAAAATGCTTCACTGACTTTCGGGTCTATTTAGACTCTAAATGTCTGAATCCACCCTATTATCAGACTTTGGCTCACCTTTCCTATCGGAGTTTTCAATCTCCAAATGACCCCAAAAGACATGAGTGACATCATGGCTCACACAGCAGCAAATTTGTACAGATCTTTTTTTTTCTTCTTCTTCTTTCCATCCGGAAATCTGATCTTTATGAATGGGGACAGAGAAAAAGGTGTTGCTGATGTCCAACACCGTGAAGACAGTGGTGGACATCAAAACAGCATTGAAACATTGTTTTGTTCTGTCACCGTGTTCCTTTATTCTAAAACACTACATTTTGCTAACTTCTCTTTAAATCGAGCACTTGTACCTTTTCTCTTTATCCATCCATTCCCTATATCCGCTAAATCTGTCTCCGGGTCACGGAGGGCTGTAGGTGAAACGCAGGGGTCCACCCTGGACAGGTCGCCAGTTCATCACAGGGCCAAATAGAAGACAGACAAACATGCACGCTCACATTCACAGCAATTTAGAAGTATCAATTAACCTGCATGTTTTTGGACTGTGGGAAGAAGCCGGAGTACCCGAAGGGAACCCACGCAAGCACGGGGAAAACATGCAAACTCCACATAGAAAGACCCACCGCACTAGGACTCAAACCAGGAACCTTCTTGTTGTGAGGCAACAGTGCTAACCTAAACCAATGTGTCGCACCTTTCGTCTCAATTAACTTAATTTAAATTTCCACCAGTCACCGGTACTTGTTCCGTCTCCTGTCCTCTCAGCATGGCCTCTCTCCCACCGTTTCTCCTTCTTACTGCTCACTGTGTGAAATGTTCAGTTATTCCTCTGCCTCCTTTAGTGAAGACGGTAAGTGTATAAAATGTAGTTGTTTGTAGCTTTGGAGGCGAGGCTCAATGAGTTAGAGGTCCGGTTTCGCCAAGTGGACCATAGTCCAGTAGACTTGGTAGCTCGTCAGGCTGAAGAAGTGGAGGACTGGCCAGGAGCAGCTGCTGGTAGCCGCCCCCCTGCAGCCCCCGAGCAGCCGGGCAGTCAGGGCGGCTGGGTGACGGTTCGGAGGAAGCGTAGTCCCAAACGGCGCACGGAACACCACCATTCGCTTCACGTCTCTAACTGTTTTGCCCCACTCAGCGACACACCCAGGGGTCAGGGTGGGCTACGGCGAAGCAAATTTAAGCAATTGTAAATGCAGTAAAGTTATCATCCATGTCGGCACTAATGACACCTGGCTACGCCAGTCGGAGGTCACTAAAGTTAATATTGTCTCGGTGTGTAACTACGCCATGTTGTTGCTCCATCACTGGTTGTCTCAGTCTTAGTGGATTACTAAATATACGATCTTTAAGCTCCAAGTCTCTATTAGTAAACAATCTAATTACTGAGACCCGGAGTGACATTTTCTGCTTAACAGAAACGTGGCTACTGTCATGGACCGACTGAACAGAACCCCAGAGCAGAGAGCCAAGGAAGGTAGAAAATGATTTATTTTCCCAACATGGAACACAGAACAAGGCAGGAACCAGGCTTGGCAGACGTAGCATCCCCGAAGCGGAGCTTGACTTGACTTGGCTTGACTTGACTTGGCTAGGCTTGACTCGACAATCCCCAAAGCGGAACGTGGCTTGGCTTGACTTGGCTGGACTTGGCTTGGCTTGGCTTGACTCGACAATCCCCAAAGCGGAAACTTGACTTGGCTAGGCTTGACTTGACAATCCCCAAAGCGGAACGTGGCTTGGCTTGACTTGGCTGGACTTGGCTTGGCTAGGCTTGACTCGACAATCCCCAAAGCGGAAACTTGACTTGGCTAGGCTTGATCGACAATCCCCAAAGCGGAAACTTGACTTGGCTAGGCTTGACTCGACAATCCCCAAAGCGGAAACTTGGCTTGGCTAGGCTTGACTCGACAATCCCCAAAGCGGAACTGGCTTGGCTTGACTTGGCTGGACTTGACTTGGCTTGGCTTGGCTTGACTCGACAATCCCCAAAGCGGAAACTTGACTTGGCTAGGCTTGACTTGACAATCCCCAAAGCGGAACGTGGCTTGGCTTGACTTGGCTGGACTTGGCTTGGCTTGGCTTGACTCGACAATCCCCAAAGCGGAAACTTGACTTGGCTAGGCTTGACTCGACAATCCCCAAAGCGGAACTTGGCTTGGCTTGGCTTGACTTGGCTTGACTTGACAATCCCCAAAGCGGAAACTTGGCTTGGCT